>OVAN01002499.1:192-33176 GCA_900406275.1 Anastatica hierochuntica
GTTCCAAACCTCTTTGACCATCATCATATGTAAATGAACGATGCAACTATGATTTAAAACAACATTTTCATTTTTTTGAATTTTTCTTAAAATCAGTGAGTTAACCCCTACGAAAATATAGATGAATGTGAAAGAGAGTAGTACAGAAAAAGTACAAACTATGAAATTAACCTAGGAAAAAAGGGACGAATTATTAAATTATTCAACCAAAATCACCAGCTGAAACTAATAGATTCAAACTGAAGATTATGATTGTCAGTCGAACCAAAGGAACAAATTTGCGCCACCTCTTGTCGCATCTTCCTTGGACCACACACAAGAACTCCCACGCTATAACCCTTTAAACCTACTAGAAGCTCTGCTTCCACAATGAACATTGTTAGAACTTAGAACTCATAAAAGCTATTAGATACTCTATAAGATACACATACGAAAATGTTTTGAATCTTAAGTAAACTTACTGTTAAGATTAGGCCTCTCTCCGTAACGAATGTTGGTGGATTGAAATAGCAACTGTTGTGGCGAGCTCTCGATCATCAACGGAGACAAAACATCGATGTTTTGGCAGTTTTTTGTATTGTATTCTTTTTTGTTCCATAACATGGCGATAGTAGAGGTAGTCACCACACTAACGGAGACTGCTAGAAGATAAATGAGTGATTTATAAGCCCAAGTATACATTTCCGTGCTCTGGTCAATTGAGGAGATGTGATATCTGGTGATTATTCCGACGATGGCAAGAAAGATCATGAAGGAAGAAGAGAGGATGGTGGCGAGACATAGCCAAGAGTTGGGTCCGAGGATTGGTGAGATGGGTTGGTCTGAGGCGTTTGGTTTGAAACATAGAGTTTTGATGATACTCCCATTGCAATTTGATTCTTTCTCTCTGGTGACAAAAGCTCTGATCTGAATATCTACAAACAAAGAGATATCAGTAGGGAGACCGGAAATCGGTAGGATTAGGTTGAGCATGGAGAGATCGGAAGAGGTTTTGAAAGCGCAGATTAGGGTCAATTTTGGGACTTTGAAGGTGTTTGTTGAGCTCATGTAGATTAGGTCACGTATTATGGATATGAACGGCGTGATCCCACTTCCTCCACTCACCATCACCACAGACTCATGTCTGTTCTTAAACAAACAAACAAAAAAAGCAGATTCGTCAATGTTACTTATAACACAAGAAACAGAGATGTTGAGCTTCTCTGTTTTGGGTTTAGGTTAATTACCGTAGGAGGTCCATGGAACTAGGGCCATAGGGACCCTCGACAGAAACAGCAAGTCGGTTAATCTTATCAGAAGAAGAAAGCGTCTGGTAAAGCTTAGTCGACCAGCTTCCATGGCTTTTGATCATCACGCTTAACTTATCAGGTTCGAGTTTGCTACTTGAAGTTATCGTAAATGGATGCCATTGAAGCCTCGAAATGCTCGGTATGTTCACGAACATAGTGCTGGTCGGGTTATACATCAACGCTGTAATATCATTTTAGCATATATGGTTTTTGTATCATAATCTATTTAAAAAGAAAAACAGAGAGACCATATTTAATCGATATCTTACTTGGGCTTTTGGAAAAAGTGAGCTCGACGGCTTCGCAAGGAAGAACCCGAGCAGAGACTAACTTGACATTGTTGCGTGACTGGAGAAATCTTAAGAAACGATCCACAATGAAGATGTAGAAACCGGGAAGAGAGATCAACGAGTAAGAAATGCCAACGTGGAAAACAAAGAAGAGTATGAAGGCGAGATAAAGATTGTGAGTATAGAAGAAGATTTCGAAGAATCTCCTCCTTATCGCCGGAAATGTGGTAGTCCACATCACAAGTCCGATCACGAGAGTTATCTCTCCGGCTAAATTCGAGATACCAGTCCTATCCCACTCCAACATCTATTCATACCAACAAATCTTATAAGGGATGATATGCAAAATTTCTATAGCCGAAATCAAGCACAATTTGAATAACCGAATACCCACACCTATAAACAATATCAAGGAATAATGTAAAAAATAAATGAATGTTAAAATGCTAAAGGCTAACCTGAGAGACTTGATTCGTGGATATCCAATATATAACGTAACAAAGACCATGGCTAGTGAATAAGGTCATGGCCAAGTGGCCGAGCCATATATGGTACTTGATGCTGGACTCGGACGTAAGTCCAACTGCAGCCAGCAAGGACGAACCACGAGCCACTGGATAGAACAAGAACGCCAAGCATATGTTCCCTGTTAGACCTAGCCGTACAGCTATTGATTTCAACCTCGCTTGCCATCTTTTCAAAAAAAAATTGTCATGGAAAAACACAAAAAAGGCCAAGCTTATTAGTGTCAAGTATCATTATATACATGTATTTTGCTATATATAAAATACTGACGTTTCATCGCACAAGAATTCATCTATATTAATAAAGGAACAAAACTTACAAGTTATGTCCTTTGGTCGGTGCTGAGCCAGGAGTGATGGTGACAAGAGTATAGTAAACGTAATTGGTTAAGCTCCAGAGAAGAAAAGCCAAGAACATCGTCAAGAACATAGCCTCAGTCACTGTCACTATTCCTAATGGTCCCTTCACTAACATTGGTCTTCTGAATGCACCAAACTTATCTCTCTTCCTCTCCACTTGGCTTTAGAATTTAAATTTAACAAAGATCATGTAATATTATTAATAACTTGGGTTAAGTAAAGAAGAATCAGTCGTCGAGAGTTTCAAGTATTAGTTACCTATTAAATTGGTCCATGCTCATTCGTTTGTTCAAGTGAAGATATATACATCCCAGAAAAGCCAATAGAATCATTGGGAACATGTAAACCAAAAGATTCACTCCTAAGAAAATTAAAGAAAAGCATTGTATGTAACGGATATTAACAGTTAAATATGTGGCTGCGTAGTTATAAAAAGACTAGCTAATGTGAATTACCTGGTTTCCCATAGTAGACAGATTTGCCGAGCTTGGCACGCATGGAGGTTAACCATAGTTTCTTATATGTAAAAGTTGGCATCATGATCCAAATCACCATAGTCCCCATCAAAATCATCATCGTTAAGAGCTTAATCACCTTCTTACATACTTCCTTCTTCATTTCTCCTGATCCCATCTTACAAGAGATGAGATTCCAAGAAGTAAAACAGGAAAAAACAAAGGGAGATGGAGAATGCAGTGATTATATATATATATATAGACACATTAATATGACATTTTTTGTATTTACCTTTTTCTCTTTTATTACTGACTTATGAATAGGACTCGCGGAAGAGTCCAAAGAACGTATGTAATTTTCTTTATTTTCATAATGGAAACGCTATTCGCTTGAGACTCCACCACATTTCTTTCTTGTTTAAATTCATTTGGTTTTCTATCCTACGACAAAAAATAAGGCTGGTAATATGGTTAGTAACCATTATATTATCGTCACATTTTTCTAGAAAGTGGAATCGTTGAGCTTTATTTTATTGTTTTGAGGTCCTTTGGATTTGGAGTGTGTCTTTCGTGCGATGATGTGAGTCCATGTTTCTTTCCGCACGGATCTGCGTGCGCCTAGCAGATTCTTACTCACGAAATGGAAATCTAAATAATTAATTTTTAGTTTATTCACTTTTAAAAAAAAATTGCCTACATTTAGAAGTAAATAATAACACTCTCTTATTTTTCTTAGATTTTATTCCTCGTAGTGAGTTTTTGAATCACTAATCATTGGGGAAATCTCATGTAAATTTATGAATTTTACACTAAATTTCTATACACAAATATCAGATATCAATTATGTGTCGCACATCCATGAATTTTTAATATTTTTCATACAAAAGCATGCAAATAAATTTCTTAAAATAAGATATCTATTAGTAGGGTGAATAAGATGCCATTTATATAGTTCTCTATAAATTTGAATTAGTGACATGTCGTTTTTGGGAGGTCTTTTTTAGTGACATGTCAATTGAAAGGGTTATTCCGCTTTTCACGTTATTTCTTCTTACTTTATGCACGTAATTATATGGGTGACACGTGAAAACGTGCGTTATGACACGTGTGATTTACAATTTTTAACCCCGAGAAAAGTGTTTTTTTGGAGAAGTAAATGTTAAAATGGCACGTGAAATTAGGCATGAGAGGAATCGAGTTTAAAGCGATATTGGAAAGAGAGACGTACCATTCGGATGCTTTCCTCCTCGACGGCGCTGTTCTTTGCCGTCCAATAGATCTGAAGAAGCTTCGGAGTTGGGTCTTGGGATTGAAGCGTGATCAATCCCTCCTCCGCTAATGAGATAGCTTTCAAATCGACGTCGAAACATCATCTGCCAGAGAGAATGAAAATAGCGACGGAGGCAGACAGCTAACAAAGTGGAGGAAAAAGGAGAAGCCAAGAGACATCGAACAATGGTTTATGGCATTGGTTTGTCCGAGTCAACGCGTCGTCACAGCTGTTTGGTTTTTTAATATAACTAATGGGCCAAGCCCACAAATCCCATACACTGTTCTATCAACTAGTATACTACTTGTGATTGTGAAGTGAATAAACTCAAAATACAGGAAAACACAAAACAAAATTCTACACCATATTAGAATTCAACAATTTCATCATCACGACAAGCTCCAACATGGATCACCATCGTCCCGTTCTTTTCCGTAGGCAATACTCTACAACAATCTCTCCTCGGAGCCTGAAATTACAACCCTCACCGTTAAAATTCAGTATCATAACACATAAACATTAATATAAATACTATGAATCGTAAAAGTTACTAACCTTATCTTTATTCCATCGATCAGGATCAGGCTTTTTATAAACAAATACTCGTTCTACTTCCGAAGGATCAGACATATCCCAGTCACATTCAGGGTCCCACACACCATACCATCTAACGTACTCACTAGCTGTTCTGTCTAAAGCCGAATCCGGAAGCACGTTTGAGAGGTAATACACACGCGGACGCTGACATGCGCTCTTTGTTATGGGACGCGTGTTAAAAGCATAGCTTTTCTCGTCGCTGCGTTTGTACCAGTCAATGAATGTGCGGGTGGGGATGGTCATCTCTTTGGCTGACAACACCCCTCTAATGATTTGGACAGTGTATCCCCAAGACACGGACACTGTCCACCGGTGAGCCTTGTCGTAACAGATTGATTGTTGCGTCAGGCTTGCCGAGTCCACCTTGGCTGCGACCATGAGTCGCTTCATGGCGTTGACTCGGCCCATGTTTGGGAATACTGCTTCCACTACGTCTAAATGATGGAGTGACACTATTGGAGCCACCGGACGGGCAGATAATAGGCCCAAAAGTTTTCCAAATAAATCAACCTACAACATACATAACAACAAAAAAAACTATATGTAAATCAAGCAATTTCGAGGGGGCAAGAGTATCCAAAGATCCATATAGTTTACTATTTTATGGTTTTATTAAATTTAAGATTTCGTTTGGGATGTTCCTAGATCTTTCCGTATCATAGAAAATTTATACAAAGCACAATAACATTTTTAAAACAAATAATATGGAGGAATGTAAAACTAACACGTAGCTAACGACACAATTGACTAAAGAGTTAAGAGGCTTTAGTGCTTGCAATGACTTATGTGCATGTCTATGATTTGCCTATATTACTGCCGAGATTTTCGCACTAGATAGACATACACATATATAAAAGATTTTACTAAATCACAGTAATTTTAGATAGGTTAGAATAAAGATCTTTTATAATGTTCGGCTACAATTTTTAGAAATCGTAACAGCTTTCAACTACGTTAAAGACACGTCAAAAACATCAATTGTATTTTAAATTATTCCATTAGTTGAGGATTTTTGTTAGGATCATGAACCTTAAACATAGCTTCTTGTGATTTGAAATTGAAACAATTAAAAAAAACAGTGTATGATAAGCCTTCCAATGCAAAACTTGCTTATGCATGTTTCCAAAATGTTAACAAATCAAAACTTAATTTTGTTACTAAAAAAAGTAATGCGTGCTAGATTGACTAGTGCAAACCTTTCAAATATATGTATTTTAAAAATCTAAAAGATACTATTTGCCTAAATTACGGAATTAATATTAAGAAATCAAATTTTCAATTTTCGAAAAAGGAAATAAAATAAAAAACAGAGGACTAACCTGATGAAAGCCAACTTCTCTGGTCAGAGGAACACCGAGCTCCGCCATGCAAGCATGAATCCGATCATCGGAGCCATACAATTCAGGGTATCTCTGGATACACCGATCTTGCATCTTCTCCAACGCTTTCGCCAACGGGTAGCTAATCGCGAATCCTCCTCCTCCATATGCCATCCCGTAAGAGAACTTCAGGTTCTGTATATGACTCTCCGACGAGCTTCCGATGTAATAGAATTGATTGTGATCGTACTTTCTCAATACCCTTACCAGATTCTCCGTGAAAAACACAGTGTCGTCGTCTCCCATCACAATCCATCTCACGTTTTTCTCATGCTCTGTTCCGTTTAAGAGCCTCACCGTTTCGGAGACGATCCGTGTGAGTCTGATCGCCGATCGGTTGCCCTTTGGATATTTATACTTAAACCTCGCCGTGCCGGAGGAGATTCTGATGGGAGGTAACCCAGTTGAAACAGAGCCGTTTTGGTCAATGGGCTTATCTAACCAAACGACGCCATTCATTTGGCCGTTGGGTTTCCACCAGAGTTTCACGTAGTCTCTACGGTGTCTCCAGAGTTTCGCAGACGCGGCGATTCCGAAGACAACGTGCTTGATCTCCGTTTGATCCGAACCTGAACTAGATTCGGATCCGACGGGCGAAACCGCGATTTTGATAAAAGATCGAGGTGGGGAAGAAGAAGATGTGAAACTGACAGGGTAGAAAACGAATTGTATTGATAATAAGATGGCGATAGTGATGATCAGCTTCGAGATTGGCCAATTGAAAGAAGAATGTGAATAACATGAAAAGGTTTTAGCTTTCTCGTTAGAAAAATGCTTCTGATCTTTCTTATCGTCTCCCATATCTGAAATGGTTTCTTTTTGCCTCCGGCGAATGAGGAAGACGACGCCGCTTTACTATGGGGTTTGTGTTTTCTTCTGTCGTGGTGGTGACTGATGAGGTGAGAATCTAGAGACAAATGTCAAAGATCTTCAAAAGTAGATGGAGAAGATGAAACGATCACTTTATAAAATCATATTTTAGTCATAGTATTAGGCTATATATATATATGGAAAAAGATATACTTCGTCGTTATGGAGTCATTTTGTTCGTGTCAACCATTAATTTATAGTATTTAATTAGAAGAACAAGAATAACATTTGATTATGTTATTTGGAAATAAATTCTTTAATATTTGTTTACTAACAAATACTAAATGGTATGAATATATTTGACTGTATTGATTAGCACCGGTCAAAACTACTATGTTACAACGAACGACATTGCTTATTTTTGGTAATTGCTTACAATTGTTTAACTATTATAGATGTTGATCATAACTTATTTGATTTTTGTTTATAATTAACCATAAAGCTAGGTAGGTACATTTCAACTGTTCATGCATCAAATTTAAAAATAAGAGATACAAAATCAGGCAATACCAGAATCTGCTCTTCTGAACCATACCTTAACTTACTCTAACTTTCGTGATATGTTTTTCATTGTTTTACAAACGTGATATGTTTTGAATAATATGATCTCTAACATAGATGCATAATTAATGTCACTACATTCCATTATGATGGCAAAAAACCCGAAAAATAAGTGAATGATGGTAAAATATAAAACTTAACCTCATATAACATGAATGATTGGTGCATCTAAAACACTTCAAAAACTACTCAAATGTTGGGCTGCAGACGTAACAACTTGATTGAGGCTTGTGTCCAAAAGGGTTTAAGAGGCTCATTAGTAGCTCTGTTTTGGGCCCATAACTAGCCCGTGAACGTAATTCAACATGCCATGTACCATGATTCTCTCTGCTTTCAATCGCTACATGATAAACATATGATAGATTTTGTGTTGTGTTGGTGGAAAACAATCTCACAAACTCTTATATGTTAGATTTTGCCAACTCTACAAAAAAAAAGCTCACGATCGATATAATTTATTAAAATGTTAATTGATATTTAAATAAAGTAAACATACATGATCATTTCCATAATAATACATGCAACAAAGTTTTTTGGTTGGCGAATATGATAGAGCAATAACGTGTTGTGTTCTTATCTTTTAGCCCCCACCACCTAAATCCCTTTTTTAGAGGGAACCTAAATTATTAGAGGCTACACTAAAAAATATATTATTCCCCCACTCACTAGTTGCTAAGAGTCTTAAGAGCTAGCCAAACTTTGTGAAACACACATGACTTATACGACTACAAAAAGACAGAGACTCATCGTCTCAGTTTACGATTGCATTGAACCAATCAAATTCTTTTTATGAACAATAATGTGTATCATCAATTCATCATCAGAAGTGGAGGTTCAAGTTGAGTGAAACACAACAAACCAAACGTTATGTATGCTGCAACATCGACATGGTTTCTTCCACGTTGAAGAGAAGGACAAAATGGTCATTTGAAGATAACAAACTTTTTCTCACCGTCAGAGAGAGAGACAAGAACTCAAAAAGACAGGTCACTCACGAAAGGCTTCTTTAAATTCTTCCACTTGCTTTATTTCTCATTTAATTAATCATTTAGGATTCATCTGTTTCTCCTCTCCATTCATCAACACTCCTCCACCCTGTTAGATTCTCGCCGGTTTGTATTCGCCGGGAAGCTTCCGCCGAGAAATGCGAAGAAGAAACCTGAAACCCATTCATCTGTAACGGAATCTAAGAGGGGAGAAGCAGAGTGAGATGTCGGTGTATGATGCTGCTTTCCTCAACACTGAGCTTTCGAAACCAACTTCCATCTTCGGTCTCCGGCTATGGGTCGTCATCGGAATCTTACTCGGATCTCTTATCGTCATCGCCCTCTTTCTTCTCTCCCTCTGTCTAACCTCTCGCCGGAAAAACCGCAAGCCGCCAGCTCATTTCGCTTCCGCCGCCTTCGCCACTCCTCCCATTTCTAAGGAGATCAAGGAGATCGTCCCGGCGCCGACGCAGCCTGCTCCCGCCGAGATCCAGGTCTATATAGGAAAGATCGAGCACCGAGTGGTGTTTTCAGATCGAGTGTCGAGTGGAGAGAGTAGAGGAACTGCGAGTGCTAGCGAAACAGCTTCGTTTTCCGGCAGCGGAAATGTCGGGCCGGAGGTATCGCATCTTGGATGGGGACGGTGGTATACTCTGAGAGAGCTTGAGGCGGCCACTAACGGACTCTGTGAAGAGAATGTAATCGGAGAAGGTGGTTACGGGATTGTGTACCGTGGGACTTTAACCGATGGAACCAAAGTCGCCGTCAAGAACTTGCTCAACAACAGGTTACTCCAACACTGTCGATTCCTTTTTAAAGATTCATCCTTTGCGAGCATATTGGACTTATTGTCACGCTCTCTTTTGGTTTCATTTCAAAGTTTGATCCTTTACTCGTTTCAAGATTAGCTAATTCGGGAATTTTATCTATAGCTTTGCAAAAGTATTAAGTTTTGTCTTTGATTCTGTACCCCTGCCTCCTATGTGCTTAGATCCATTGAAGTAGATGAGAGCAGAGGAAGAAGAGTGATAGCTATCCGTCTTTCTCTTATTTAACTGCTCAGTATGCTTGCGCTCTTGAAAGATGTTGTTATTGAATTCTATTTTTGTATAGAGTATGTCATGGTTCACATGTGGTTTTATAGTGTAACGTCTTCACTAATTATAGATTATGCTTCTGGAATTTGATCGGTAAGATTTGTTAATCGGTGCGTCTTCTAATTGTCAGGGGACAAGCAGAGAAGGAATTCAAAGTAGAAGTGGAAGTAATAGGGCGTGTACGACACAAGAACCTTGTTAGGCTTTTAGGGTATTGCGTCGAAGGTGCATACAGGTATATACCGCTGCTTGTATTCCTCTCCGGTACTACAAAAGCAATGCTGTGGTCTTCTAATATTATTACTACAGGATGCTTGTGTATGACTTTGTCGATAATGGTAATTTGGAGCAATGGATTCACGGTGATGTAGGCGATGTCAGCCCTCTAACTTGGGATATCCGTATGAACATTATACTCGGGATGGCTAAAGGGTAATTCTTTAGTATATTTTGAGTTAGTAGATTAATCTCGCTATCCATTATGCTTATGTATCTTTGCCATGTATGCAGATTGGCGTATCTACACGAGGGTCTTGAACCAAAAGTTGTTCATCGGGATATAAAATCAAGCAATATCTTGCTTGATCGCCAATGGAATGCTAAGGTTTCGGATTTTGGACTTGCTAAGCTTTTGGGTTCTGAGAGCAGTTATGTGACAACCCGTGTGATGGGAACTTTTGGGTAAAGTCTTGAATCCATTCATTCTCTCTTGCAATCCGCTAGACAGTCTTTAAGTCTTTAGGAATCTGTATTTTTTTGGAAATAACTCTTACTTAGCTGGTTTATTTGGTTAGTTATGTAGCACCGGAATATGCTTGCACCGGAATGTTAAATGAGAAGAGTGATATCTATAGCTTCGGGATATTAATCATGGAGATAATTACCGGAAGAAACCCGGTTGATTATAGTCGCCCTCAAGGGGAGGTATTTAGCTGGACTAAACCCGCCTTGTTTTGATTCCCTCTTATGTGTTCCGTAAATGGTCTTTCTTTTGTTTTGGTTTGTGGTTTTAGACGAATCTGGTGGATTGGCTGAAAACAATGGTAGGAAACCGAAGATCAGAAGAAGTAGTGGATCCAAAAATACCCAAACCACCATCCTCCAAGGCTCTTAAGCGAGTGTTGCTGGTAGCTTTGCGTTGTGTGGATCCTGATGCGAACAAGAGACCGAAAATGGGTCATATCATACATATGCTTGAAGCTGAAGACTCACTCTATCGCGATGTAGACAAATCATTTACATTTGCAAATGTCTTTTAAGAGTTTGAAAATTGTCTAAAGCTGAGATGATATTTCCTTGGCAGGAACGCCGGACTACTAGGGAACACGGAAGCCGAGAGAGACAAGAGGCAGTGACAGTAGCTGCGGGTAGTGAAAGAGGCGAGAACGGTTCACGGCATCATCAGCAAAGTCAGGTTAAGTGACTGCTTCTCAAACGACCCATATCATCACAATTTTTTTGTTGTTGTAATATTTGATTCTTATCATTAATGTGTAACACATACAACACATTTTTCATTTGTTTAGCTGTGGAGTCATTTGCCATACGTTTAGTTAACTTACCATTACTTTGTAAATCTTTTGTCAACGATAACAACATGTATTGTAATGTTTGGACCGAACTCGAGGCTATGTTGGGCCTGTAGCATGACGACCCACGAGGAATCTTTAATCTCACGTAATTCATTAAATGGGCTTTATAGGCCGAAAGTAACCTGTTTACATGGATCCACAAAAAAACTCACTATCACTAAAATGGGCTTTTACAAACTCAAAAATAGGCTTATGCAAGCCCATAGTATGAATATCCGCTGCCTATAATTGACTTTTCCACATGCCTTTACAGAGTATATTAACACAAGTAGGCAATAAAAAAAACCGTACACGCCTTGATTTATCAATTATTTGTCTCGTCACAGCCCCGTTACTCAAATTTCCTCTCTCTTTCGTCGACCAAATCAACGTCAGACGCGGGTCTAATATTTTTTTTATTTGTTTTCCCTTTTAGTTTAGAAATTGCTTTGCTTGTTTATCTGCAGATTTTGTGTCAATTAAGACCAAACGCGTTCTTATCTTTCCTTTGAATTTTCTTCACCACAAGACTTTTAGCGTTTGATTTTTGGTAAGGACACTGACCCATCACCCGATTTTGTCTAAAGTTTTGATTTTTCGTTTCCTTCTCCGTCTCTTATTTCTTATCTTTTGCTTCCTCAGAATCTTTCTTTCAGGCGAATCGGAGTTTCATCTTCTTGGGGTAACCTGTAGTTTTTTTGTCCAAGGTTCTATTCCCTTCATGTGAGAATTCGTATTTGTCTTCGTCTCCATAGTTTTTTCTTCTGTGCTTTCCATGTCCTTGTTTTAATATCTTTTGCTGAACTCGATTCGGTGTCTTCTGTTCTCTTTTATATTTGTGAATTGGGTTCTTCGGGATTCAGATCTCAAGATCTGGGTTTTGCTTTGTTCAGAAATGGATATCTTTTGCCTCTCAAATGGTTTGACTCATGGATCTGTTCATTTGAAAGTTTTCTCTTTTAAAAGATCACTTCTTGTCATAGTGTTAACTATGTTGGTTGATTTATGTGTCTTGTCATATAATCGTACTTGATTGCCCTCTGTGTTTGTTTGATGCTTGCCTCTAAAGGGTTTATATGAGAAAGATGTAATTTTAATAGTTTTGTTTTTATGATGTGTGACACTTTTTCTTCTGTGTTTTATCAGTTGAAACTTAACGAAATGGCTCGTCCACAAGACCCTCCACGCGGTTTCTTCCCTTTTGGAAACCCCTTCAAGAATCTCTCGTCAAAGAACTCTGCACTATCCTCTAAGCTTCTCTCTCTGTTGAACAGTTTCGAGGGGAACTTAGCAGCTTCAATTACTAAGCTTGTCCCAACGGAAAAAAGCAAAATTCTGACTCTTTCATGGATGAAGCAAGCAATGGAATCTCTTTGCGAAACGCATAATGGCATCAAAACCCTTATAACCGATCTAATGCTTCCGGTATCGGATTGGGAGGATAAATGGGTCGATGTCTATCTTGACATTAGCGTGAAGCTCCTTGATCTCTGCAATGCCTTTAGCTCAGAGCTAACCCGTCTCGACCAAGGCCATCTCTTACTCCAGTTTGCTTTGCATAACCTAGAGGCAAACTCTCCTCAGTGCCTGTCGAAAGCCCAATCATCCCTGGACAGTTGGAAGCAACACATTGGATCCAAGAACCCGAGAATAGAAAGTTGTCGTGCAATCTTGGGCAGCCTTGTTCAAACCTTGAATCTCCCCAAGGTGAAAAACTCGGCCAAAGGAAAAGTCTTGATGCGAGCACTGTACGGTGTCAAGGTTAAGACTTTATACATCTCTGGTGTTTTTGCTGCAGCCTTCTCAGGTTCATCCCAAAATCTGTTGTACCTTACCGTCTCAAACGAACTTCCATGGGCAGAGTCCTTCACCAAAATGCAGAACACAATGAATGCCGAACTCAAGAACATATTTTTATCAGACGGGTTAAAGGCTGTGAAAGAGCTCGAGGCAGTTGATTCAGGTGTTAGGAAACTATACCCTGCAATCCAACAAGGGTCAGTTGATCCCATCTCGCTGCAGCCACTAAAGGATTCCACTTCAGAACTATCAAACGGACTGGAACTTGTATCGAAGGAAGTCGATTGTTTCTTCAAGATTCTGTTGTCAGGGAGAGACACATTACTAGAGAACTTAAGGTCGATAGGTACATCAACCCCATTGGCGACTTCACCGAAAAAGGCTTACGGAAAAAAGTAGAGAGGGTTGTGATAATAAACTGCAATTGTGTGTATAGATGGTTTAAACGTTCCATCTTGGTATTAGATATATTGCTGTTAAATGTTTGTGATATAGTAGTCCCTTGTATGAGTTGCTTTGAAACTACTGTTTGTGTAAGGAAAGGTTATATTAAGTTATCTATGTTTCTCTGTATATACTAAAGACTTGTATCCTTAGCCGTCGCTGCAGGTCACTGTAGTCTAATGCAAACCAATCTCGGCTCGTCATGGACGGGACCCGTTACTATTAGATTTGTTTCTTCTCAATTCTCTTCGATGTTTTCATATGAAGTTTTCTATTAATTTCATTTACCCGAGAGATATTCGATACAATACACACATCTATTTCAAAATACTAACACCGAAACACTTGCACACATAAAACACTCTTTGAGTTCATCACGACTAGACCCAAAACACAATAACAAACCAAACTCATCCGATATTTCCACAAACCAAAAATTAATCAAACAAAGAAGAGAGCGTTGTCTGATACGAATGAATTAGACAACACGACACCGCTTCCAAACACAACACAGCAATGGATATGCTTCTTTTTGTTTGTTTGTCTGTGAATGCTAAAGTAACCACACGAAAGAAGAGAGAAACTCACAAATGGAGAGAGAGAGAGAGCACTCTGCCTATTTTCTTTCTTTTAGTCGATCCAACGTGTGATACCATCCTCTCCTACCATCGCCAATATCTCTACACGCACCTCCAATACCGCCTGCACATTGTTTTCAAAAGTATCAACACAACAAATCACTCATCAATCTTCAAGAAAGACAGACAGAGAGAGACTTACAGAGGTATTCCTGCAGTTCACAAGCTGGCATTCGTCCAAAGACCCTTCTAGACTCCAACTCTCCCACACGTCAAAACTATGGCTAGCAAACACAAACTCCATTCTTCTATTTATCTAAACAATCTCACACACACGTACACAAACAATTTTAGTTTCCTCAAGATCGTTTTCTGTTTTCACTTTTAGTTACCGTGTAGTGTAAGAGGTACCTGCAGTAACTTCCCACCAGCAGCAAATGATCTTAGACCAACAGTGTCCTGGTTTACAAGTTCATTGCACCAAAACCGGTTACAGACATACATAAGAATAACTAAGTAAACATATTCTTTTTATCAATCACAGTATGAAAAGCGAGAGAGAACGAGTAAAGAAGAAAATATACCTTGTTTCTGTATGCTATAATGAACTGCGCAGCAGGATCCCGTTTGGATACATTTGACAAAGTATCAAGGAACCAACCACCGTTTTTCGTTCTTTGCCTGGATACATGGAGGCCTGAGAGGTCTTTCGCATACAAGGCTACTACATATCCATCTTTCAGCATCTCACTTGCCTTTCCAATCAACATCTTATTTGACATTACAAGCTGATTTTGGGAAGACTCTAGCTTTACTTCAAGAGGTGTTTTCCTACTTCTTGAATCTTCAGGAGAAGCACATCTAGAACTGGAACTTAATACTTCTTCTGTGTCACTCATAGCAATATCATCTCTTCGTGACGTACTTTCTTCGTGTAATCCTGAGGCACCCTCCGCTTTTTGCATGTATTTTTGCTGTGAATGCCTCTTTTTGGCTTTCTTCCCGGATCTGCTGCGTCTTACTTCAGGTTTTATGGCAGTATTTTGAGGAAGAAGAGCAACGTGTTGCTGACCCGTGCTCAGAGATTCCTTTAACTCACTAGCATCTCTACGAACAATTTCGGTGCTGGTGAGAGTACTTTCTCCTTGTTGCCTACTGGTGGATTCCACTAGTGCTAATTTCTCGTGTTTGATAGGTGACTGTTCTTCTTCACTTGCTTCACTTTCATCAGCTTCCTCATCAGAAACAGTGTTACTTGGTATTACACCATCTAAGAAAAATGAATGCAAGATGGAGATGGCCTTCTCCCTAATCTCCATCCATACTTCCTCACTGTAATCTGCACTGCGAGGTAGGATTAACACATTCGGCATTTCCTTCACCTGCAATTCAAACAAGATGTAGTGAATGACGATAAAACACCGGAAGGTGGGCTATAACAAGTATGGAGTTCATGCAAAGGAAAGGAAAATTCATATACCCATGCTTCCATCCACTGTGGACCTTCAGCACCGTCAAGGGCGCAGCCAGCAATAGTGCCGTCAATTAGGAGTTGTTTCACAGCACAATCATCCAGCAGCTGGCAGCTTCCGGTGTTTACAAGAAAAGCCCCTAACGTACAAATGAGAGAATTCGTAAATGACACATTCCAGAAGAATCAACATTTCATATGATTAACCAAACAGGAAAAATCATACCAGGTTTTATATGCTGCAAGCAGTCTGCATTGAGTATCTGAACCGTGTCATCTGTTAACGCACAGTGAAGGGAAATGACATCACTTGCTGCTAGTAAATCATTCAATGTATCCATCCTTCGGGCAGCGCGTGGGAATCTCGAGGGCCTGATTCTTTCTTCATCTCCCTGGACAGATACAAACATTCAGTATCTCAAATGAAAAACATCATAGTCCTCATAAAGAAACTATTACCATCTAAGCACTCGTTTGCTCTATAAGATATTATTATAAGCAAAAGCAAAGACAGACATTCACAATATACAAATACCTCTGGAACATCAAAGTAGAGCACACTCATCTTGAAAGCCAAGCTTCTGCTAGCCAGATATCGAGCCGATACAGATCTGCCAACTATACCCAAAACCATACCACGGCATCGTCTCATTCCCCGACACAGCGGCTGAAGCGATCCCAGCCATCCGGAAGCCGATAGCGCGTGTCGCGAGAGCAAGTGCGTCCGCCGGAGGAGTCCGAGGATGAGCGCCATGACCGTATCCGCTATTTCCTCGGCTCTGGAAGTATCGACATGGACGAGCCGGAGGCCTAGGTCGGCGGCGAGAGTCGAATCGACTGCACGATCAGCAGAGCCAAGGCACAGAATGAGCTGGTGAGGACGGAGTCTTCTTTGAGCTGCCCGTGGAAGATACGCGAGAGAGTGGAGGAGAACCGCGGCGGCTGACTCGATCTTGCCATCGGCGATGCGACTGAGCGGAATGTATTCAACACCAGCAACGCCGGCGAGGGAGTCTTGCTCGAGAGAACAATCCTCGACACAGTTGAGCGTGACGACAAGAGGCGATGCCGGCGACGACTGGTCACGGTGGGGCATTGTCGCAGGCGAACGGATCTTGCTCATCTGCTTCCTCTTCTTCTTCTCGCTACTCTCGAGGAGTAGACGGCATCTTGAAATTTTGGTAACATAATGAATGATTTAGGGTTCAATTTCTCAATTTCGGTAACATTTGAGGGGGTAAACTGCATTAACAACAATTTAAGGGGCGAAATACATATATAACTAAATTGATGGACACAAGCCATAATTATTGCATTTTCATTTGGTCCGAAGATGATGTACGCAGCAGATACGACAGCGTTTTCAACATTAACACACTCACCCACCCGTTTCGTTAGTTACGACGTCCTTGTCATGTTTTCACGCAAACTTGTGTAAGTATAAACCATGTATATTTATGTTAACCCAGAGAGACCAAAGCAACAACACGAAATCTCATTCTACACAAAGTAGCAACACGAAACACAGACTTATGAAAAACAAAAGCACATTGACTCCTTCAAGGTAATGAAACCCTCTTTTGTGCTACTAAAGCTATAGTAACAAGGCGACTATATGCTCAAAACCTGAAGGACATAACAGGTGAAACCGAAAAGAGCTCTCTATACATCTATTTACCAAAATTCTATCTCTCTCTTTCTTTTTATATAACCCATTGCGAAATCATTCTTAGATCTCGACATGTCTCTGTGGGTTATTGGTTGATGGTCAGGCAAATGATTAGAGAAACCTCCTACGAAGGTTACTAGTGGTTGCTTGATATGAACGCATGAGCAATCCAACTCCAATGCCTACACCAAGGCACATTCCAAGGCCTATCCCGACTCCCACTCTGACACCTGCATTGAACCATGAGAGTTGCCCGTCCTCATCAACATACATCTCTTCAGGGTAGTATCTCTGCCCCATTTTCATTTCAGACTGCTCATAGTTATCTACTTCTGATTCCATGGTCTGCATAAACCAAACCAAAAAACAAGATAAGAACCAAAACAAGAGAGATGAACACGCGTGTAATTTGTAAACACCTCTAGGGATACCAAGAAACTTTGTTGACCTATTACTATTGACTCATCTAATGATCTAAACTTTCAAAGTTAGCTATAAATTCTCAGAAACACACGAGAAGAAGCTAGTTTTTCAAGCAGACTTAGTACCATCAACAGTCTGAATTTTCAAAACTCAGCTCTAGACACAAAGAAAAGACGAAGATTCATTTGTCAGCAGAAACTTGCGTTTGATCTTAATAGCTTGATATCAGCTAACAACATTCATAACTCACAGAGCCAATCTAATATAGTAGACAAGGTGGGCAATTTTGATTTCAAATCTCAGTACAAATGAAGAATAGTCACTAAGGCTTGGAGAGTTCTGAATCCCAATAATCATAAAAGAGGAAGATACCTGTAATTTCCTTTGCTGGACCAAGCCATCACCAGAGCTAACAACGTCGTCTTGCTCTTTGCCAACTTCCTCGTCCTCCGGGATAGCGTCAAGTGTCACGTGCCTAGAGGCCTTCCTCCTTGGACTCGCCAGAATAGTCTTGGTCAGTATCACGGGAACACCACCGCAGCAACCCGCTATATAAACCTCCAAGGACGGAGACGAAACGCCTAGCTTTGGCTGGAAAAACGCAGAAGAAGCCGAACGGTGGCCAGAGCCTAAGCCGTTTCGAATGGCCATGTAACAATCCATGCCCCATCCAGTCTTAGGATCGTTCACAGTTCCATTATTCCAGGCACCTTCGATTCTATCTAGATTCCCGCACAATACCATATCGTCTTTATCGTATACCTCGAAATCAACGCATCCAGTGACGCGCACCGTCTCGGTGCTAACGTAAGTCACCTCTGAAGATTCCCTGTCGATCCTATCACGCCGGAGTTTAAGCGAAGCCGTCTGTGAGGAAGGAACGCGAACGCCGTTAACCTCAAGGGAAGAGCCGGTTTCGCGGCGAGGGTGACGAAGGGTGAGAAAGTCAGGGACATTCTCAACGACGCACGGGGCGATGCGAACGTAGAACAAACGAACCTCCAGCCACGCCGATTGAGACGACGGTGCTACGGCGGAGGTTTTCATGATACCTAAAGGATCCTTATGACGATTGTGATCCATCCAAGTCATCCAGAACAATCGATTCAAGAAAAATACCCAAATTCGCAAACTAGAATGCAATCAAACGATGAAGAATTCCGCCTCCGATTACGAGAACACAAGGCTTGAAGAACAGAGAGAAAAAGGGAATCGAATAGTTTTTTTTTTGGTTATGTTTAGGTTTTTGGGTTTGAGATATTTTGGAAGAAGAGGTGAAAAAAAAAGGGGTCAAAATTAAATTTGGTTGATGACGAGGTAAAAACGGAATGGTCAAAGAAGAAACCGCCAAAATTTTATCCTCTCTCGGGGTGGTAACTAACTTATATAGACTCGCACGTGCGACATCTTTCTTAAAGATAATTGGGCCTAAAAGAAGTTTTGATTTGGGCCACAATTAATTAAATAATGGACTAAGCATATATGTTTACAAAAAAAAGAAGACATGTTCGACATACACGATATGGACGTGGGCACAATGACAAAAACAGATTACAACAGCAAATAGGATTTAGAAGTGTCTTCGAATAGCATCAAATCTTATAATTTTTAACACTAAAATTAGTAAATAATGATTCATAAAGCAATAACATTCTATTCATTTGGGTCGTTGACCGTGCTCAAACTATTTTTAATCATAGCCATTATATTCTTTGATAGACATTCCTTTTTTTGTTGTGGTCGTTGGAACTTTACTCTCGGAGGGTTCCTCACCGTCCGATAGGAGAGATGTTGTCGGATAAATCGGGCCGGTTTTGGACATATGTATTTATAGGCCGGCTATAATGTTTTCTTCTTCCTCCTCTTTTTGCTAACACCGAAAACATGGGAGTTGTCGTTTCAACATCCATTCGGCTGACGATGACGAATTTAATCATGCAGTAATTCAATAAGTTAGTTAGTAGTAGTAACTTATAACATCAAAATTTGAACCCAAAAAAATAAAGTTATGGCATTAAAAACAAATCACGTTTAATTTGTAATTCATGTGCAAATCCGTAACTCAAGATCCGTGTCGGAGTATTACCTTAGTTGGTTTTGTATGCATTTAATTTGCATCATTTAAGTAAGATTTTGACAGTATTTTAGTGTATCCTAGTTAAGTTTTGGTTTTATTTAAACTAGCACGATCCATACATTTTAGTCGACCTTAATAATCATGCTCTGCGTTGACATTGGAATCTATACTAATAGCTACTTAAAGGATAATATAGTTTTGTTCATAATACGTAGAGTTTGCATTTTGCAACTATAATAGGAAAACTAAAATTTAACAAGAACGAGAGTTAGACGTTGATGTCAAAAACAAGCAGAACCATTACTAGTGGCCGAAACTGCTATTCAAACCGTCAAACTACCATTTTAATTTGGTCAGAAACATAAAAGCCAAGTGTCTTTTGTAGAATTGTCTCTTTGTCAAAGTTGAAAGTTGCCAAAAAATAATTAATTTACGTCAAAATGTGTTTACGGGCTGCTAGAAATTGAATACATAAGCCGCCTTTTTAAAAACTATAAAATGACGAAATTTATTTTAAAAAAAACAGAAAAAAAGAAGAATACAATATAACTAAAATTGCATAAGTGAGGTCCACATCCCACTTTAAGTGGCCCAAATTGCAAACTCTTCACGTCTCGTTTCCTTATACTCGCAGTCACTTCCGTGTGTGTGTTCACGCTCGAGCCAACCCATTTCCAAATAATATTTTGTGACAGAAAAATCGGAATATATATATATATATTTTGTGGACGTAACATGTTTATAGAGAAGTTGAATAATAATCTACGTGGAGAAAACAAGTAGAATTCATAGCTGTTTTCCACTATACACGTATGTTTTTTGATGTATTATTTTTGTTTCATTTTAGTTTTTTGGCAGTAGGAATATTTATTTGTCTTTTATTTAGGGAATTGAATTCGTGTGGAATTTGGAAACCTATGGTCGGATAATGAGGACTCCATTATTTTGAATGTATAATATCGTAGGCAAAAGATTCAATCATAGAATTGTAGACAATATGTCAATTTAAAAAGAATAATCCGAGTGATAAAAATAATCTTCTTGCTAAACATCTATTATTATTTTTTCTGTCATTTCGTTTCAACCGAAAGAAACAAACATGAGAAAGATGGGGAAAACAAACAAACAACGACAACCTTATCATATATTGCAACATGTTTATCGTCATGGAGGATGCCAAACTCAAAATATAAACTTATTCTCGTCACAAAAATAAAAGAAAAGTATAAAAAAAAAAAAATCAAATAGTATATTGATCTCGATAGGAAATTCGATAATTATGTAAAAAAGAAAAGAAAAGAGTGACGTGGATAAGGTGAGAAACAAATTTCAAAGGGTCAGAAAAAAGGAAACAACACAAACCAAAGGTCGGAAAGTAATAAAGGAATCACTCAACGCGCCTTGCGAGCGTTTGTATGTAAGTGCGTGTTATGAATCAACAAGATCTCCTCGTCCCTCTCTCGTACCATTCATTCATTATTGAGCATCACTCTCTCTCTCTCTCTCTGCATGCATTTCTCTCTTAATCTCCATTTTGATTTGGGCTTTTCCTAAAACAATCAGTGTCCAATCTCTCTCTCTATCTCTCTCTTATCGTCTTCAAAAGTTTCCAACTATTTCATTTTTCATTCTGTGTTTAATTATTCCATAGAACTAAAGATAACCGAAGGCAGAGAGTAATGAAGGTCCTCTCTCTCTCTCTCTCTTTTTCTCTACACGTATGCATGATTATTTCATTTCCTATGATTTATTATTGTTTCATATTGAACCTAATTGTAACTAGCTGTTTTGTTCTATTATTCTCTATCAATGAACCTCTGGATTCTAATCCCTTTTTGCATCACTTTGATCCATTGCATCTCATCTGCTTCTTCAAGGAGCTAAAGAGAATCTCACTTTTAGTTATTTTCTTATATAATTGAAACGAGATTCCTTTTTTATCATCTCTTTTTTTTCTTATCACTTTAATAAGTCTTTTCTTTTTTCTTCCTTGGTTGTCTAGTTGTAATTGCCGGTTTTCACTTACTATCTACTCTAAATAAAATCAAATCAGCAAAAAAAAATTGAATGGTGCTTATGATGATCTGGTTTTCTACTATGTTCAGTACACATGCATGTCACTGAGCGTATGTGTATGTATGTTCACATCAAACTTCTTTTAACTTTTTACTGTCTTCTTTACAACCTTCAAGTCTCTGTGTTGTTCTTGGTGGTGATCATATATTGTTGCATGATCTATAAGATTACTAAGAGAATACCCATAGAGAATAATCTTTCTATATACATCACTTAATCTAACATAAAGAGACTTTGTTTTTTGCAGAAAATTGTGTTAAAGTTGGATCTACATGATGATAAGGCAAAACAAAAGGCCCTTAAAACAGTTTCTACTCTCCCAGGTAACAGAGAGAGTTAAACCCGGTCCACTTAGTCCGGTTTAGTTTACGTTTATAGATAGGTTGGTGGGTGCGAATAAAAAATGTTTTAAATTTCTGCATTCTATTGATGATAAACAATCAATCACGAGGTGTTCTGACCGAAGTGTCTCTCTTTTTGAATAGTGACACAGTACGGTAAAATGTTTTCGTCATTTTTCAATTATTGTTTATTTCTGAAATTTATGATTTCATTAGTGTTTTATAATAGAATAAAGTCTGTGCCACTATAGCTTCTTTGAAATATGTGCCCATCGATTTAAAAATCATTCTAGTCAAAGAAAAAACGAGTTTTTTTTTATAATGCAAGGTGGTTTACTTTCCTTATTGGTATTATCTCTATAGTGCTGCTACTTATATCAACATGGCAAAAAAACTTATGCATCTATGTAAATGGTTATCACTTTGCGTTGTAATATGTCTTTCGAATCTTAGGAATCGATTCAATCGCAATGGACATGAAGGACAAAAAATTAACGGTGATTGGAACGGTGGATCCGGTAAATGTGGTGAGCAAGCTAAGAAAGTATTGGCCGTCTGATATTCTACTAGTGGGACCTGCTAAAGAGCCGGAAAAGGAGAAGAAGGAGGAACCTAAGAAGGAAGGTGGCGGCGACCCGCCTAAGAAAGAAGGGGAAGCTCCAAAAGAAGAAGGGAAAAAGGAGGGAGAAGCGCCGAAGAAGGAAGAAGAGAAGAAAGAAGGCGGTGATAAGAAGGAAGGCGAGAAGAAAGATCAACCGCAACCGCAACCGCATCCACATCCATATGCTTATAAAGCATATAATCCTTACCCAACGACGTATTACGTGCCGAGCATGGAAGAAAATCCTAACGCTTGCGTTATATGTTGAATGTGTATCTATAACGGGATGATAAGAAACACTATATATCTTAGTTAGTGCAAGATATTTTGGTTCCAATTGGATCGGATATGTTTTTGTTTCCCTGATAATGCGGGGAGATTAGTGTCCTTAAATCAATTTCGTTTATATGTTTTGTGTTTATATCCTCCCTTGTACTATAATTTTATTTTTTCACTTTTTTCTTGTTTCTGTACATATGGTGTTAGATATATATACCATATAAGCGTTGTTTTAAATTTTATTAATTTTAATAGTTTAACATATAATTTTGACGTATGTTTTAACTATTCCATAATTTAATTATCTTTTCATTACGTCTTCCATTTTCATGGATCCATTGTTCATTTTTCATAACTCCATAAATATTAGGTGTATAGATATTTTTAGCTATAAATTTGATAATATATTTTTACTTCTGCTTTGCAAGAAGCGAAAGGGTATGGCCTTCATGACCATCCGATGAGTCCCTTTAAGCAATATACAAAGAGAGATAATTCATGTTTTATAATGGTTCTGGTTTTTTCTTTGTCACAATGTGTTTTTATTTCACGTGATAATAACATAAAGTGAAGTTCTATACCTTTTTTATCCATAAGTTTTTAAAAGTATATATATTCCAGAAATAACAAAACGAGAGTAGATCGCATAGAATTTTCTTTGTTTTTGGGCGATCATTTTTAAACGTTATTTGTTCTTCGTCTAAAGATTGACTACGTTTTCTTCAAACCATATGGAAACGTCAAAGAGAGTTTAGTTGGTAGCCACCTAACTAGAGCATTTCGAAATCAAAATAATAAACTCTAGCAACTCATTATCTACAATGCTACAAAAAAAAAAAAACATTATTCACAAGCCGATTAGACGTACTTAATTATTGCTATATTTTTATGGCAAAATATTTATATATATCGCATTTGAATCGAAAAAAACCAAAAACTACATATCAATATCAACAAAGCCGGGATGCAGCACGCCTTATCTTCTCCACTTAAATACCTAATTAACAAGTCCTAAAAGCATACGAATATATATATATGTCTGATATATTATATGGTTTCATTAGTTTAATAAAATTTTAAATCATCTATAAAACCGACATATATACTATATTTCATTCAAGGTGACGATTCATCATACACAAAAAGGAAAGAAGCTGATGATTGAATAATAATTAATGGGGATTTCATCATGTTTGGTAGCTAATTATTCTTAGCAATTTTGTCATTTTGTAACAATTTAATAATCTAAATTTTATCATATTTGGTGTAGCTATAATGGTGATGAAACTTTCATCACCCACCATATTACTGGTTACGCAAATTCCCAAAAATGATTAAAAATAGCATAAACAAGTTAATGATATCTTTAAAACATTAAAGATTCATTTGAGTAAATATAATGATTATTTTCAGGAAATGATAGACATAGCAGCATGGCACGGTGGCATGCATGTGTGACGTACGGTATATTGGCGAACAGCAATATATGGTTCTAGAATAATCGAATAATTAGGTTAACTAATACTCCATTATGCATACAAATCAACCTCCCCAACTAATAAACTCTAATAACCCAATTATTTACTATATCACAAGAAAAATGCTTTGTTTATTACACACAAAAAGAAGAAAAAAACGGAATACAAACCAACACCACTAGGATATATAATCCATCGACTAAATCCTAAGTGGAAAAAAAAGTTACAACATGAATTCTAAAAGTTACCATTTGACCCCAGGAAAAAGCTGGTAGTCAAAAACAACCCCAATGTTAGAGGTTGAATTATACCAATCTTACAATAAAAGAGAAAACATTCACTTATGATCACTTACTAATTAAAGATTAACCAACATTTTACGGCGAAATGAGGGTTGGTTAATATGATATCTCAAGCATAAGCCATAGTTAAAGTTTTATGCCCGGAGGAGAGGTGAATGGGGTGACATAATTCCCGGAGAAGAGAGACCATCTTCATAAAGTCGCCGGAAACTTAATCGTAGATTGCTTTGCCTCCATTTCTGCTTCTTGGCATTATTATTTTGAATGATATGATCATTCGCCAAGGCTTTCTCAGGGATCTTATCATTGTTTTTAGATACAAAATCTTTGATCCGTCGAAGCGCCACATGTAGAGTATCATCATCCATGTTGGCAAAGCAAACCCTGAACCAACCAGGTTCCGTGCAATGGAAGGAAGATCCTGGAGATACGTTGAGCTTAACTTTATCGATGATTACACGCCAAAGTTCGATCTCAGATTCAAACGAGTTCCGTTCTCTCAATAGATGTCGCAGATCCATCCACACAAACAAGCCTGCATTGCTTTTTAAGCAAGTAATCCCTGCTTTCTTGAGTCCTAATGTAAAAGCTCCATGTCTCATCGCTAATCTTCTTGAGCTTTCCATAAGGAAATTCTCCACGAAGTGATCATCAGACAACATAGAAGCAAGCATGAGCTGTGTCTGAGAAGAAACTAGTCCGAAGCTGGACATTTTCCTCGCGCATGACACAACCGAATCGTTGTAAGAATAGACTATACCGACTCTAAAACCAGGAAGTCCCATGTCTTTGGAAAGACTATAAACAATATGAATCAGGTCAGTGTTGACTTCAAAGTCGTCCACATCGCTGACCACCTCGGCGACACTCACAAAACTTTCTCCGGTGAAGACTGTGGCGGCGTAGATTTCGTCAACGACTAGGTGAATGTTCTTACTCGTGACGAACCGGACTAAGTTAGTGAGAGTGTCTTTGTCCAACATCGTACCGAGTGGGTTTGATGGATTGGTCAGAATCAAACCTTTAACATTTTTATTAGACTCTTGGGCTTTTTGATAAGCCCATTCTACGGCCTCAACTGTTAATTTGAAATCGTTGGTGCTTGAACAATGAACCGGTAGGATCTCGACACCTGTACGCCACCTCAAGTCTCTATCAAATCTGCAATATAATAAACAATGGTCACACGTGTGATAAAAGCAGGTGAAAGAGTCAAAACTTGATACTACTTCTACTAATACATTTCTAGTTGGAATTTGGTAATCCAAAAAAGCATGCGAAAGTAACATTAATGAAATCTCTCCTAACATTTCAAGTACAACCTTTTCACATTATCCTTAAATACCATTTTTAATTTTTAGTCAAAATGCTTACGCAGCGTAGTAAGGAGAGGGGATGAGGAAAACGTCGCCGGGATCGGCGAGGCAGAACATAATTGTTTCATTGGCTCCGGTGGCACCGCCGCTCATAACAATCCTCTCCGGGTCAAACGTCACTCTTCCACCTCTAGCTTTTCCCATAAAGTTTGCAATAGCCTTCACTCATAAATTTGTTTAGAGAATATTAAGTTATCAATGGTAACCTAATCAATAATATATATGGTGATTTACCCCAAAAAAAACGAATGAATAAACTTATTCGACTTTGTTTTGTTTATAAATCTTAACTCATTACCGAAATTAACGGACGAGAATCTTACGGTCTTACCGTTTCTTTACTCAGATGGTATATGACTTTTAAATCGAGCCGATTGAGTTATTTCATTTTTAAAACGAGAAAACCCCAAAAAATTTAATTATTCACGTAGACTTTAACGTAAACATGCACCATGCAAAATGTATATGACTAAACATATTTTACATATATATACATATACCTGTCTAAACTCTTTAAGGCCATGATAGTCTTGGAAAATAGCGATGTCGCTAAATTGATGAACACCCTCAGATGTGAAAATAGAAGCTTTTGGGTTATCTTTGATCCAATCTTTTATCAAATCTAAGCAAAGCTGTCAAATTTGTAGCAAAAAAAGTGTGTTACATGTACGTGTATATTCACGCTAATATAAAATATTTTATACACATGTGCCCACATGTAATGGTTTATTTGCAATATATGCATATACCTGATTCTCTGCAAGACCCATTTGGATAATCCCATGGGGATTGCGAGATATATGAAAAGGATCTTTGTCGTACGCTTTCCATCCATCAAAATACTCTGAGTTCTCGCCGTGTTGATCGTTGGTTGCTATCTTCGATAGAATTGCACCGCCTATACCGCTATTTTTGTCTTGGAAACCCATTTGCTGACTCTTTTCTTTGTTTCTGATTTTTTATTCTCGGATCTTACAAGAGGTTTATGTTTGGTGTTTGTAGTAATCCATGCATGAGAATGTGGTTTATATAGGGAGGTGAAACTAAAACTTTGAGGAGACCAAACAAAGTTGATGTGGGGTCCCGACCAAGAAAAGGAGTTCAGGATTTGATGAAACAAGCGAAAAAGAACAAAGCATTGCATACCATGGAAGATTCTCCACCCAAAACAATAGCATATACATGCTTATTATATTTTAAAAAGTGTGATTTTATTTGATGATGAATCAAAGTGGTTGTGTTTCAGTAATTTTGCTAGCATCAATATAGTTTGTGTTAAACATATAATCTTTTTGCGTGTGATGTACAATGAATTTGTATTTGAATAGTTTCCCATTGATTTTCCGTTGTATGTTTTATTAAATTCCCTAGCGAATTGCTTGTAGAAATTATGTGTACTGACTTCAACGCAATACTATTTCTAAGCAGCTTCATAAGGAAAGTGTGGACCTAAAACTACCAAGTCATGCAAGCAAATGGGTCGTGGAGAAGAATAATTGATGCTTTAATACATAGAATTAGAAGAAAAGTTACGAGAGACAAAATTATTCAAAGTAGAGAACAATTTATAACATTCTAAATAAGTATAATAAACATGCGGTATGTAATACGCACATGTATATACGTTGACCACATAATTCCAAAGTCTGACTGATCAACCTTAAGAAAAATTTTAAATTACAAGAGAAGATATTGATACTATTCAGTTGACAATTCTCTGTCTCGGCACTGTGGAATTGGAAGTCAAAGTTATGTTTGTAAACAAATATCGACTGAACTTTTGCAAACTATGCTTATATTCTAAATTTTTATAAATTTGAATACGTAAAAGCTAATTGTTATAAATAATACAAATTTGAAACAAAAAAGGAGGTGATTGCTATATATATTTGAATTTTGTAGCAAGAAGATCGGTGGGTTTGTAGTTTGTGCCCTTTGGTCTCAAAACCAACACATGGACCACGTGAGTTTACTTGCACTTCACGCCGCAAATTCTCAAGCGACGACCACGTGACTAGACCCTCTTTTAATAACTCATGAGTCGTAATCCTCTCCTATTTCCAATCTTATTTTCTTGAAAACTTATTTTTAACCCGTCTTTTATGTCTTAGTCTAAAGATGTTAGTATTAAAATCTGATTTTGTTTCTATTATAATAATCATTTCTAGAGTCTCAACTCGAACATACTTTAAACACACATAATCTCTCGATAGTATAAACCAAACATGTCAACTTTTCCCTATTTGGAGCTGTTACGTCCACACCTTTAGAATAAAACCGACAAATCCACGATTTGTTGAGATCTCACAATTCTTTGTCGAAACAACTAAGATAGTCCCAAATTTATTTATTTTTTCAAAAAATGTTGTTCAAATTATAAGCTTAGTGAATATACAATCTAACTATATAAAAAGATTTTGTTTGTTAATATGCATTTGTATGGTAAATACATGTAATTATAAAATCAACGTGCTTAAAATATCATAAGCAAATGTGAAAATGATATAGAAATAGAGTGCATGAATAAAAGCAAATGGGGAGAAAATAATATGTACTGAAAACGTCGGTTATTCGTATTTGGACAAATTGGGCCGACAACAACCGACACCAAATATACTGCTTTCGGCTGTCTCGATTTGTAACTATATCATTCCAAATACCAATTATTTGTTTCTTGATTCACTCATTATATATAGAATTTATATACTATTATATTCCACTAGTCCTTATGCAAATCAGGCTATATATTTATTTTTGAGCTTATGGACGGATGCGTATAATTGAGTTTCTTTTCCTTTATACATACAATTGAAAATATTAATGAAATTGTGGAAGGCATTAATTAAGACTACTAAAGAGTGTTTAGTGTATAAATCTATTGGCATTAGTCCAATTAGTCGACCAAACATGCTTGGAATGGTCGGTCAATAAATCAAATTAAGGTTTGACTTGTCCACATAGATGCTGACTCAGCTTTTTCATTACGCAGCTGTCGACTAATTAGACACGCTTCTTCCTTTTCCTTCTTTCAACATTCATTATTAACACGTAAGATCGATGACCAATAACTAACGTTTTATTTTTAAAAGATCACTCGAATTTTTATTTAAAAGTTACTACTATATACAGAGGAATGTTGTTCAACGACTATGAACGAAAAAAATAGGCTATCGAGGTAATGAAAACAATGATGGTTTATTTTAAGTTTTAACCATTTAAAACATACCTTAGGTTAACTTCTCAGAAGGAAAAAAATCGTTACACCAATATTTGATATTATATAGTGAATAACTGATGTACCGATTATTTGAAGAGGTGGATGATATAACACACACAAACGAAGAGCGAACAGAGATAACAAATCTCTGCTTTTAATTATGCGCGTTTGTTAGGAATCGACACAAATCAAATCATATTTTCCAAAAATAACTCGTTGCCACCTAACTTTGTCTCCGTAGGCTTCCGTACACCTCAAACTAGACAACATTTCTTTAAAAACCACTTTGTTGATTGCAAATATAATTTTTAGTGTTCTACATTCCAAAAGCTCTATTGTAAAAATTTGTGTAAAAAATGGAGCAATTTCGTGAGATAGGAGAGGTGTTAGGAAGCATAAGAGCGTTAATGGTGTTCAAGAACAGCATCCAAATCAACCAGCGTCAATGCATTCTGTTACTGGACGCCTTCACCGCAGCATACGATTCAATCTCGGAGGCTATGCTATCGAATCTACGTTTCGAAGAGAAGAACATTAAATGGAGGATTCTTGAACAGCCCTTGAGGGAGCTTCTTTCGGTGGTGAGAGAAGGAGAGGCTTATGTTAGAATGTCTTTAGACCCTAAACTTGGCTTCTGGGCCAAGGCTATTGTGTTGCATGCCAGTAGAGATTGCACAGAGCTTCACTTGCATAACTTGCTCTCTTGTGTGCCCATCGTCGTCGAAGCTATTGAGATGGCCAGCGAGGTTTCGGGGTGGGATGAAGAAGAGAAGAGAAAGAAGAGATTAGTGCATTCTAGTAAGTATATGAAGCAATGGAATGATTCTCAGATGTTTACCTGGAAGTTCGGGAGAGAGTATTTGGTGACTGATGATTTTTGCAGTCGGTTTGAGAATGCTTGGAGAGAGGACCGTTGGGTTTTGATCAAGGAGCTTGAGGAGAAAAAGCGGGCAGGTTCAAGCAAACATGATAGGAAGATGGCTGATTTCCTTTTGACGAGTTTGGGAGATGGAAAAGAGAGCTCCATGTTGTTATTGTTCCCGTCTTCTAATCTGGAAGATTACCAAGTGAGGAGAAGATTAGGGAGTGGAAGTCAGTACAAGGAGATTACCTGGTTAGGCGAGAGCTTCGCGCTTAGGCATTTCTTTGGAGATATCGATGCTTTGCTTCCACAAATTACTCTTTTGTTGTCTCTTTCACACCCAAACATTGTATATTACCTCTGCGGATTCACTGATGAGGAGAAGAAAGAGTGTTTCTTGGTCATGGAACTGATGAGTAAAACCCTTGGTACGCACATCAAAGAGGTACGTGGTCCGAGGAAGAAGCACACTCTCTCCCTCCCGGTGGCGGTTGATCTCATGCTTCAGATAGCTCGAGGCATGGAATATCTTCACTCAAAGAGAATATACCACGGAGAGCTGAAACCTTCCAACATTCTTGTCAGGCCAAGAAGAAATGACCAATCTGGAGATGGGTATCTGCACGGAAAGGTTTTTGGTTTCGGGTTGAATTCTGTCAAGGGCTTCTCTTGTAAAAGTCCGTCCTCGCCTTCGACAGCTCAGAGCGAGAACCACCCGTTCATATGGTATTCCCCGGAAGTGCTAGAGGAGCAAGAACAGAGTGGAACAGCTGTAAACCTAAAGTATAGTGAAAAATCAGATGTGTATAGCTTTGGGATGGTTTGCTTTGAGCTTGTGACAGGTAAAGTACCATTTGAAGATAGCCACCTGCAAGGAGATAAGATGAGTAGAAACATTAGGGCCGGGGAGAGACCGCTTTTTCCATTTCATTCTCCTAAATTCATAACAAACCTGACAAAACGATGCTGGCATGCTGATCAAAACCAGCGTCCAACATTCTCATCAATAAGCAGAGTTCTCCGAAACATCAAGCGGTTTATGGCTCTGAACCCGGAATGTCAACAAGACCCGTCTGTTGCTCCTCCTGTAGACTGCTGGGAGATAGAGACAAAGCTTTCATGGGAATCCACAAAGTTAACACAGATACCTTTCCAAATGTTTGCATATAAGGTAGTGGAACGGGCAAAGACTAGTGAAAAGGATACATCAGAATCGGGTAGTGAATGGGCTTCGTGTAGTGAGGATGAGAGTTGGACTGGATCAGATGGGCAGGTTGAGAAAGAAAGGAGGCTTTCAAGCTCAAATGAAGCTGGGGTGAGAAAGAAGGCAGTACCATCAAAACTTGCTAGAAGAGCTCCAGGCCTGAAACCAATTCAAAAACCAGGTGATTATCAATACTCAGATATAGTATTAGAACTTTGTTAGTTGCAGTAAGGAAGAAGGGATAGTGTATGATGTTCCACTTGCATTTTTTGGTTAATGTTCAGGAACTCCAGGAGGAAGATCAAGGCATCCGCCACTGAGTCCTTGTGGGCAAAGCATGAGAACACACTCTGAAAGTCATCTGATATTGATCAGCCCAAGGATAAGACGATCAAATTCTGGTCATGCATCTGACTCTGACCTTTCTTGATCTCCAAAAATGTATAACTCAAAATAGAATACTTCTCCATCCCAAATATTTTTTGGCCAAGAAAATATGAAAAACGTTTGCAACATTGTCAACAAGCATCTATAGAACAAGTCCAGGCATAAGAAGACCTTAGGAATTGTGTAGCAAGGAAGGATAAGAAAGAGATTCGGGGACATGCCTTGAGAAGACTTGAGGTGACTAATACATTACAAATCCATCCAGTAACATTGGTAGGGAACTGCAAGAGCATGTAGTCCAAGTAATCATCTGAAACAGACCCTGTCATGTGATTCACGAGATCATATTAGGAACTAGCTACAAAACCTCTGGCGAGCATGAGACTCTGAACAAAGGAAGAGATATGGAGTTTGAAGATAGGCAATTACCAGGAAAGCCAGTGGGGAAAACAAAATCCTTGAAAGCATCAGGAAGCGAAAGCGTGTATGAGGCCTGAGGATTGTTGTCAGGCAGCTCTTGGATAAAGCCTTGTAAAGGGGAGTCATCATCTAGAAAATATCTGCAGAAAAAGAGCAAAGATGATGAAGCTTGGGCACAACAAGATAGGATGAGAAAGCTGAAGCCTGACCTTTTACAAGTGCCATTTCCGTATCTCTCCACCACAATCGAAACTCCAACACTAAGAATCAATCATCAGCCCGTCAATTACAAGACCCAAATCCATTCTACTTTGTTCGGGATAGAAAATGAATCACTTCCTGTCAACAGCCTCTTCTTCGTCGAGACACCGGAAGCGTTGCAGACGGCGTCGATTCGGCTTACAGGACGCCACTGTTCGAGTTCGGGGAGCGTGAAGAGGTATTGGAAATCGGAAAATGCAGTTCATGACGACCAACGATAACGAGAGGTAGCGACTTGCGTCAAGTGGAGAATGAAAGAGAAGACGGATAAGAAAACAGAAGAAGATTTCTGTTACGAATCGTAATGGTGATATGAAATGCAGAGAGATTCATGACTTTTATCGGAATAGTAATGTGTTTTCTTCAACACAGAAACGGAAAAAAAAAAATTTAAAAAAAATAAATCATACACGTGTCCTACGCGGAACGGACACGTGTCGAGCAAACGGACCCCGTTTGAACGGAAAAC
>OVAN01002500.1:0-12944 GCA_900406275.1 Anastatica hierochuntica
TCTGAAAACAAGAGTCAATGTGGCTTTTCATTGTTTCAAATGAACTCGACCAATCAAATGGAGTTGACTCGAACAATATCTTCTTAGTGTCACTCGGCCCACCACTGTCAATGGATCTCTTAGTGGAAATTGTGTTCTCCGACTTCACACAAGACGGCTTCACACCAATAACAGACCAGTCACTTCTCCTCCATCTCCATGTGTTACCATTAGACAAATGACCATAGAGCGCCTTGATTATGTTGTCAACCTTGGGGTCTTCTTCATCATCGTCCCACAGCGGGAACATCTTCTCATAATCCAAGAGCCGGCAGTAATTGACAATGTTCTATGGAAAACAGAAAATAAAAAGTCAACACCAACTTGGGAGAAAGAAAAACAGATCATTGTCATTAACTTAGCTAAACGAGATTACCTGTTTCAACATGGCCTCTTTAACATACTTCCGGCCTCTAGATCCTTTGTAAGCAATCAACAATGGAGTCGGCCCACCAGGAATCGACTCTCCATAGGTAGCAGAAAATTTCGGAAGAGCAAAATATACCCAAACTTGTAGCACTTGTACAAAACCCTCGATGTGGTAGGACTTGAACAGATCTCGTTTTTTGACAGATTCTACCAAGTTCTTGAAGGCAAGTCTTCCCCACTGATAGTTCTCAAACGCTTCTAAATCCATGACCAGCCTAGCCAAACGAATTTGTGTGGGTGCTGAGGGCTTTCTGGCTTCATTGAAACCAGCGTAGATGGCCAAGTACCCCAACCTCAACCTATCCTCTCGAGACCATGTGCCGCACGATTCACAAGCTGCAGTTAACTCATCGATACTTGGACCAGTATTCACACCCACTCCAAGCAACTCCCAGAAATCAGACATCTCATCAGTGACCTCAGTCTCCGGTGACTCTATATTCTCCACATAATCACAATTTAGACCAGTTAGAAGTTCAAACTCAAGCAAAGAAAACCTCACTAGATTTGCGCCAATTAAAGTCCATAACTCAAACTTCTTGTTGCACTCTAGCTGCAAACTAAGCATATAATGTACCAGTCTTGAGGCCCACCCAAAGTCCATAGAGTAGAACTTAAGAAACACACCCAGCTTAGAATTAACAATCTCCTCCCATTCATCAGTTTCTAAACCTTTAGCTAGTGCATCAAACAAATTTGAATCATCACTAAAGTAGCATATACTTTTGTTTGGGGAAGATCCTCTCCCTTTGTTAAAAGCCTTGAAGGGAATTCCGGTTTAGCCATATTTCTTTAAAAACAAACAATTTGAGAAAAATGGTAAGCACACAGTTAGAAATAGAAGTACAAAAAGAAGTCTGAAAAAGAAGTCTGAAAAAGAAGTCTGGAAAAGAAGTTTGAAAAAGAAGTTTGAAAAAGAAGTTTGAAAAAGAAGTCTGAAAATACATTCACAATTAAAAGTCTGAAAATACATTCACAATTAAACGTCTGAAAAAGCAGTCTGAAATAGAAGTCTGAAAATGTATTCAGAAATAGAAGTTCGAAATTTCATTCAGATATAGAAGTCTAAAAATGCAATCTATCATGTATGTCTTAAATAGATCTCAAACGACGGAGACGACGCTTGAGATCGTAGTCGGAAATAGAAGCCAAACCTGAAAGAAAATCTGGAATGTGACTTGCTGACAGTGCATGCAACGGCTCCGATGACCAACGGCGACGGAGACGACAGTCGGATCTGCACAAAAACAGAGAGAGACATTGAACAGAGTGAGACATAAGAGGGAGAGAACTGAGATAACGATGGAGACAGAGAGAGAAATCAGAGTGAGAAATCAGAGTGAGAAATCAGAGATAGAAATCAGAGATNGAAATCAGAGTGATAAATCAGAGATAGAAATCAGAGATAGAGGGAGATATTGAGAGAAAGAGGGAGATATAAGGACAGAGAGAGAGAGAAGATAGAAGAGGATGGAGATCTATACCGTCAACAACAGGTCGCCGGAAGAGATGGACACGGCGAGGATTACGGCGAGAGAGAGAGAGAGATAAGGTAGAATCGTTTTTTTTTACCCCTTAGCGGCTAGGGTTTACACAACCTCCTTTCATCTTGGTACTTTTTATACCTAGTAAATAAATTCGGTTTGGGTAAATAATTTCGGTTTGGTTTGGTAAAATACGATTTCGGTTTGGTTTTATAGTAAAGAATTGGTTTGGTATAATCTAAAATTGTTCGATATAATTTAGTAATTGTTCGGTATAATTAATAAATTTTCCGGTTTAGTACATGTTTGATCGGTTTGCTTCGGTTTTAAGATTATTATGTGTTAAAATTGATTTTTGATAACATTAATATTATAAAAAAAACATTAGATCCGGTTTAGTATATATTTGAGTCATCTTTTGTGGTTGAGTGATTCATATAATATCTTTTGTATTGGGCCTTATTCTGGATTTCTTTAGGCCTTTTCGATGCTTTGTAATAGACATATAACCTTGGAGCCCAATAACCTTTGTATTTCTAATATAATAACTAGATGTTTAAAAAAGAGAACATAAACACAATTAACACATTAAGAGACTTCCGATGAAGTCTACTTGCAGACTTCCGATGAAGTCTATTTGCTTAGTTCCAATTTCCAGAATGTATTTCAACGATGGCAATGCAAAATTATAGTTATAAATTGGGAAAAAGATGCGTAGCAAAATAAAGATTCAAATTCGAGAGATACAATTACACCTTTTATAAAAATTACATGATTGAGATAAAATACAAGTAATTAAGATAATAATGACATTCTACCAACACAAACAAAAATCATCAAGAATATCACTCCAATGATTACGCCAACCACTATCAATTTATTTACCTCTTTGTCCCCAAAATGTCGCTGTTGAATTAGCTCTCTTAATTGAGATAAATCTTCCTCCGGTTTCAAAATGCTACATTGCATTGACTGCATAAATGACTTATCAACCTCTTTTAAAAAGCGAATTGTTTGATTCTGCTGCTCCACAGCGGTCTTTAAGTCTTGTAACTCTTCCATCATAGCCTCATCCCACCACTTATATATGTGGTAACCACCATCCTATTCAAAACACAGCATAAACATTTCAAAATAACTTTTAAAATTGCTAAACAACCATCTTATTACCTCATAGTTAACGCAACCATAGAATCTTTTCCCCAGATTTAAGTCCGTACCGGAGGTTTGGATCACGGGAGCCAGTCCACAGAAGCAAAGCTTGGGAATTCCATAACAAGAACCCGACGGACGGCGACAAGTAGAACTCATGGAAGTTTGACTTGTTCTTGAACCACTTGATGGTTGAGTGTAATTGTATCGACTCATCCTGTTTATACAACAACAGTTACCAACATCAGATTAAAGCATGAGGCAAAATATAAGTATAGATATGTGATAAACAAATTATTAAAGAAAATTTCTTAACTAAACTAAGGAGGAGATGTGAATCGGCGGCGTAGAGATGAGGAAGGATGTGGAGGAGAACGGCGGCGTGGAGAGGAGGAGAACGGCGGCGTGGATAGGACGAGGAGAATGGTGGCTGAGTATAGGAGGAGGAGAAAGGCGGCTGAGTATAGGAGGAGGAGAATGGCGGCAGAGTATAGGAGGTGGAGGTTTTAATTTTTTACTAATCTGAGATATATATATATATATATATATAAATATATATATATATATGTATATGATGGGTAAATTTTAGGGTTAAGTTAACCCTAAGTAGACTTCAAAATGAAGTGAACCTTTTTTACATTAGTAGACTTCAGTTGTTGTCTGAAATTGAGAGGGAGTAAAAATATTAGGCGGGAAAATATTTTCAATTCGGCGGGAAAATTATTTTTTTTAGAAAATTGAGCGGGAAAATGAATTTTGAGCTTCAGAATTCAAATAAAGCCTGATAGTAGACTTCTCTAGAAGTCTACTAAACAAAAATATTAGAGAATCTTAATAAAAACTAAAATAAACATAAACAAAAAATGTTTGTAAATGTTTATATCAAGTATTTGTTGATTAGTATTTAGAGCAAACCAATTTAAAACCCTAAACCCTAAATTCTAAACCCTAAACCCTAAACCCTAACCCCTAAACCCTAAAGTTTAACAAGTGCTTGTGGTTCTTCTAACCTCATTTATCTTACTTGGGTTAAAATACTAAAGTTGTCTCTTAAAGTATAGCCAAAACCCTCAACTACAAATATATGCTTCTTCTCCCAATCCCTAAACCCTAAACCCTAAAGTTTAACAAGTGCTTGTGTTGCTTCTAACCTCATTTATCTTACTTGGGTTACTTATTTTTATGAAATTTTAATTTATATACGTAGCAACTAATTATATTTAGTTTGTGCATACACATTTTCCATCAAATTATTTTTCCTGATTTTTCTAACTTAAATACAAGATTTAATTATATTTTTAGACGTTAAGTGAAGTCTTAATTCAGACTTCCTAGAGAATTCTCCTCACATATAGTAATATTACACGAAATTCTTGATTAGAAAATTAAAATAAAAATCATCAAAAATGTTTGTAATATTCATGAACATNTATGAACATCGACTATTTGTTGATTTAATATTTAAAACAAACATATTTTAAACCTCTAAAGTTAACACTTGAAGTTTAGCAAAACCCTCAATCACAAACAAGCACATTTGTCTTCTCCAAACCCTAAACCCTAAAGTTTAACTAGTGCATGTGTTGTTTCTAACCTCATTTAGATTACTAGGGTTAATTCAAATTATTTTTATGAAAATTTAATTTATATAAGTAGCAACTGATTATATATAGTTAATGCATACACATTTTTCATCAAATTATTTTTCTTGATTTTTTAAATTTAAATACAAGATTTAATTATTTTTCAGACTTCAAATGAAGCCTGAATATGTTGTTTCTTACCTAAATACATGATTTAATTATATATGCAGACTTCAATTCTTCAATTGAAGTCTGCATAAGAAGTTTGTAGGCTCTTTTCAGACTTCTCGGGGTTAGAAGGGTAATTGTCATATCTGTTTTTTTTGTTTGGTCATGATGGGGTAAATTGTATTTTCCCTACCCTTGATTACTTTTGCGATAAATGAATGTTTGAGGTTACTCTCTTCTTTATTTTAAAAATGTTTTAGGTTACTTTTGTTAATTTCCCTTTATTAGATATCAATGTAGCTTTTTCTATTGTGAAGACAATATACTCCTTCTAATTCATCATGGAATATGTATTACGAGTGTGGTCACACCAAAAAAAATGTATTACGAGTGTCTATGAAATCATTTAAAAATATAATATAAAAGGTTTAAACTTTATTAACAAAATATGATCATATTTTTAGTTTAATTTAGCATTATAAACATGTTAACGTTGGCTCTGCAGGCATAACACTAGTAATTCATAAAATTTGTGTAAATTTCGGTGGAATAAATGAGAGGGTGGGATTCCTTTAAGATCTTGAGGTAGGATTTGGCTCCTTCCCATTGTTTATTATATTGAACTAGGCAATTATCCGCGCATAAGCGCGGATTTTTGTATATATTTTATGCTATCATTTCAGTAACAATTGCATATTTATTCCTTATATTTTGTAAGTTCATATGCCTTTTTGATATTTAAAAATTAAAGTTTTCGTTACAATTAGAATACTAAAATAAATGCTTATATTTACTATCCCATGATACAAAAAGTTACAACAAACTTAATATTATAGGCATGTTTCAAGTTGTTATATATAAATCTAAGTTGCAGTTAACGAATCTCCTACGTTTGATATTTTTCAAGACTTACATGGACAAAATTAAACTACATAGAGCTATAGCAATAACATAAAATGTTATACTATCCCTATGAATCTGGTTGACAAATAAGTATTTCGTTATTATCGGTGAGCGTCACCTGCATTTTCTGCAAAAATATTAAAATCACATAAAAAGANCAAAATCACATGACAAAACAACATAAAAATCACATCCCTATGTGAAATACAAGTAAATTAAGGGCTTTCCTTATGTTCATCTAATCCAAACATCATCACCACTTTCACTATTGTAAAGAGTCTAGCTTTCCTCTTGCTTAATTCCAAGTTCCAAATCCAAATCGCTGTAAAAGGGGGAGAGAAAGAGAGAGGGAGAGAGGTAGAGAAGAGGGAGAGTAGGAGAAAGGGAGAGAGGGATAAAGAGAGAGAGAGAGATTGAGATTACTCGGTAAAAAGATCAAAATCAGTCATAAACATAAGATAATACCCAAATCCATAATTGGAAAAGCTTCTTCACTTACTTCTCCGCCATTTCTCTGTCGTCTTTCTTCATCTCTCTCCCTCGGTTTCTTAATTGTTCAGCAAGCGAAAAGAAAATCATCTTCTATGCATTTATCCTCTACTCATTTAAAAAGATATAAATAATTTAATAACACGAAATAAATCATGTAAATAGGAAGATGAAGAGGTTTAACGTTGGTTTAAAAGAATGGACATTGAAGAGATTGTAAAACAAATAATTTAACATTAAATTTTTTAGGTGAACGCGTGTCAAAATTTTAGGTGATTATGTGGCATTCTCTTGAAGAGAGTTGACCACTTATTATATATTAGATTTGTGATGAATATTAACTATTTTATTTTAGTGATAAGATAATATCTATAAATAACGAGTATGTAATAAGACTTAAGATTAATATCTTCACAGGTATAAAGAACGTTTTTCTCTCTATATTCTCTCTGTTCTGAAGAAAGTTTCAGTTTTAGATCAAAATCTTTTTGGTGGCCAACGGTGGATATTTAACCGCCGTTGAGCCTAGTTTATTGTCTTTTGTTTCCGTTATATATACGGGATAAATTCGACTAAGTTCGGTGTATTATCCTGTTTATCCGGTCTCTTTTCCGATCTTATTTCGGTTACTTTTGATAGTGTATGGATCTGCTATCCGACGTTGTTTGGGTCATCCTCCGGCTAATCCGGCTTTGCTTTTTTGTTTTGTGTTTCGTTTAAATAAGTTCGATTCTCTCTCGTTTGGTGTAACTTCTTGATCTATGGAGAGATTGATGTTTCGGTCTTCTTTCCTTCTCGTTTTTCCTTTTAATTGACTGGTTGAAACTTCGACATATTCTCTTGCTTTGCTCTTTACCTCTAAGGTGAGTCTTCCATGGCACAAAAAACCTAGTGTTATATCACTGGTTTTGGGAGCAATATCTCTGTTTTGAGATATCTAGAGTGAGGTTTACTGTTCGGAGAAGATTCCGGTGGTGTTAATATGGAGGCGAGGAGATGGAAGTTATTGAAGGAGGGTACAATCTTTGGCCTATAAGGAGTCGTCGGGACATTTCACAAAATCTTAGCCATGGCGGAGACTGTTGAAGACGATGAAAATTAATGATAGAGAAGAAAGCAGCTACATGTCATCTTCATCTTCACACAATTGCACGTGCTTATTTAAGTCAATCTTATCTGTAATTGTTGTGATTTTATTTTATTGGGCTGCTTGTAAACATAATTTTGTATCCATGCCCCTTGGGCCTAAATCAATGAAAATGTTGGCCGGAAAAAAAAAATCTTCACCGGTAATATAAATAATTATGAGCTATTTAAAAAATTAGCTTCTTTGTTTTCGTTCAATTATAAGATTTTTGATATTTTTCAATGTTTTGGATAATTGCGTTTTTGTGGTAATTTTTTTAACAAAAAACTTCCAAATTTTGTGTCTTTTTCTCATAAAATATTCACTTTAAATCTACTTACTCAAAATAACAATTCTAAAATTGACACCAACAATTGCCTGTTTCCTACGGTTGCATCTTTTAAATATATATTATGTATTTTTTTTATAACCACTTAATTTTCTAAATGTTGCATCTTTTATCACTGGTATCTTTTTCAGTTCTATTTATTTTATTTTTAATAGTTTTGAGTTACAAATCTTGAGCTCAAAATATACTTATCAATATCATTTGTTTTAAATTCACGAGTTTATGTGATACGAAAATGTTTAAACTTTTTGACGATACTCAGTCGATTACTTCGAGTTTTAGACGCATAAAATAAATAAATCAAAAGCTCTGTAAATGTACATTCAAAGTGTCACGCTTTACTTACAGTTCGGTCATTTCAACATTTTTATGTATTTTTGGTTTTTACCGATCATTTTACTATTGTGACAAAAAAAAAACCCGATCATTTTTCTATTGCATTGTTTGACATTAGCGTCCTTTTAGCACTATTTATTTATTTTAGCATTTTTTTTTATTAACAAACATTTGATCACTCTTCCATTTATGTCCCAGACACTTTCGTATGTAAAAGTCTCATAACGTAATACTATTGTCAATGAACATTTCACAAAAAAATAACCCAGTTTTGGTGAATCTAATATTTTAAAGGTGAGTAAACATTGAATATATCTATATTATTATTTGGAAAATACGTTTAGGAAGATAACCTTAAATTTGTAAAAAATTATATGAAATACCAATGAAAAATATATATAAAGAAAAGAAAAAAAATCATAAAGATATAATAGATTTTTGAAAATTGCTAAAAATCTATAATAAAAAAAAAAAGAAAACTACAAACGATGTGGTTGTGATGAGGAAACAATTAATCATGTCTTCTTTAAGTGTGTCTCGGTTAGGCAGATTTGAAATTTCTACAAAAATCCGGAAAGAATGGAGGCCTTTTCCATCATATTCAAATTTACACTAATATGGACTATCTTTTCTGACGAAATCCTTTGAGAGATCGAGATAGGGAGCGTTATGATTTATTCTCATGGATATTATGGTTAATATGAAAAGCAAGAAATAAAGAATCTTCCAAGGGGTACAATTGGATATGGACGACATTCTCCGAAATGCAGAGACAAATTCCATATCTTGGAAAGAAGCGCATATTTTACCTTCTTCGGGTAGGAACAATCTTTAGTGAAACCTAACATTATAAATGGTTTAATATGTCGAGTAGATGGTCCCTGAAACAAATCTGACCTCACTTTTGGACTTGGATGGATCTGCACTGATAGAGATAACAAGGTAATCTTGATGAGGGAAAAATGCCAGCGACGAAGTCTTTCGCCACTCCGTTCAGAGTTGAAAGCTCTTTTATGGGCGATGTCAGAACTTCATAACCAAAGAATTGACTGTCAATTATTCCAGACAGACTGTGCGGACCTCATCAATATTATTCAACACCCGAACGATTGGCCAACCCTACACACACAACTTCAGGATTACCAACTTCTACGTGGATATTTTCCAGACTTCTCGTTGTCACTCACTCCGTGTACGGCGAATACACAAACAGATAATATGGCTCGAGGATCCCATACATTTTTCATGATTTCATATTTGTAGATTCTTCTCCTCCGAATTGGTTACCCAATTTAAGAGACAACTTCTGATTAATGTGAAAATGTGAGGACTACCGCAGGAACGAATTCAAAGGCTGTAACAAAAGATTTCTCAACACAAAATTTGTATATTACTAGATTTCTTCCAAAAACACCATACAAGCTTTTTGAGCAGAAAAAAACAACAAGACTAAGACCCTCTTATCTTGTTGTATCTTACCTATACCTACTCAAGAACTGAATACAAGGTTCATGAGTTTCTAACCTTAAAGCTTCGTACAAAAGCTGAAAGAACTCTCGATTTTTCTCTTTTCGAAAACGTTCAAAGAAGAGAACGACTCACGTCTAATCTATTAATACGAATAGAAATAAAACCCTATAGTCTAGACAATTATGAAATAAAACTACAATAATATTTCATAAATATCTTCTCCACCATATCTTCCAAAAAATATTCTTCAACAAATTCCAGCAGCCAAGATCCTCTGAATCTTCCTGATTCACAATATCTTCCTCATCCTTATCCAGAATCCTGCTATTGCTTCCACTCCTGTCACATCGTCACTCGCCTCACTTTAACAGGTACTGCCACAAGTACTATAACACGCACTATAACACGTACTGTGACAAGTACTTTAACAAGTCTTGCATCTTCAATATCCCCCTTTTTAGCTTTGTGTCTCTCAAGCACCTGCAACATATAAACCACATAGCTACCACACAACATAGACATGTCAAAAAGTCAATGAGATTTAAACAGAAACCTCTCCCTAACATTGTCGTACACCTGCAATAACAAATGAGATAGAACACTAAAACAATTCCAGAAGAACCATGTCTGTTCTCTTACTCCCCCATAAACCTACACTAGTGGACCAAATACAACATAATAAAATCAATAACAACTTCCATATTCGACCACTCCCCCATCAGCTAAGCTTCATCAGTCATGGAGTCACTACGACCCTTATCCTCCCCCTGCTTGAGAGCACGCAAAGTTAAAAACCAACCTCATTAGTAATAATCAGATGTTTGAGGGTTCAAGTAGACTTACCTGTTGGACATACGTTTGAGGGATCAAGTAGACTTACCTGTTGGACTTTGTAGGTATCATGTGGAAATTCTGACAAGTAGAAGCACGTGTAGACATACGTTCGTTGTTCCAGCTGTTGCAAAGATGGACTTTTGTATCGCTAAGTCTACTAGCCATAGTGTATTTCATTTGTGCTATCAATCCATCCCTCTGTGACACAAACACATATTTTCATTTCCAAAGAAAAATATCAAAGATAACATTTCTTTTAAGTCCTTCTTGATACAGTGCATGATGTCTTAGCTTACTAGAATTAACCCAGACCTTCCCTGATTCACTGCAACACTTGACGATACAGATTAGTGACACAACTCATAGACTACACTAACGTAACCATTAGCAATAAAATCACATAGTGGGAATATAACATGTAATGACGTCACATGTGCCACATCTTTGAAGTACTTTGAAAAAACAAAATTTAATTACTATTCATTTTTGAATTTCACAGACCTTTTTCTCCTGAAGTACTATAGGGGTTGCCTTAGCATCTAGATCAAATGATACACTCAGCTCTTTTAGACTTGTGACATCTGGTGATCATGCCTTTGAAGGATAGCTTTCACTCTGTCATGCCTTTATCATGCCCCTAGTCAGTTTTCAACCTTTACCCGTCATAGAAAGAAGCTGGAATTTTGGTCGATGTAAGCTTTATTTCAGTAATCACACCATGTACTATCATTGGATTTTTCTCTAGTACAACCATTGTAACAGATATTGACATAGTAGAGCTTGCACTATCACTTGACTTCTCAAGTGCAAGAATTTTTCTTTTATAAGATTTTAAGTTTTTCTTCAACTTTTTGCAACCTTTCTTTAAGCGGAATCTGTACTTTTCAGAGCATGACGACATGATTCGCAACTTTTTTCCATCTAGGATTCTAGATTCCGAACAAAGTCAAAGCTTTATATACACCTGAACCAGTACCTATCACAACCCTGCACACTCGACAAAAACATTATATCTCACATACACCAATTGNATTGTCGCGGTAAACCAAAAACGATCCAGAGTCCATTCCGTAATCAGCTGACATCTGTTTCATCCACATGAGTTGTGTGCAACAACTTCCCATGACAATGTATTCAACCTCTTCTGTAGATAGAGACACAAAGTTTTGCTTCTTGCTCAACCATGAAATCAGGTTGTTTCCTAAGAAGAAACAACCTCCACTTGTACTTTTCCTATCATCCACACTTCCAGTCCAGTCAGCATCACAATATCCAACAAGATTCTTGTTCGATCCTTTAGCATAGTAGATACCAAAGTTAATTGTCCCCTTGACATACTTGATGATACTCTTCACTGCCTCAAGATGGGACTTCTTATGTTTCGCTTGATACCTGGCATATACCCCAACACTTAAGCTTAAATCTGGTCTGCTTGCAGTAAGATAAAACGGACTCCCAATCATCCCTCTGTATAGCTTTGGGTCAACGTCTTCACCAGTCTCGTCTTTGCATAACTTGGTTGTAGTATCCATGGGTGTCCTTGCTTCTTTGAAGTGATTCAAACCAAACCTTGTCACTAAGTTTCTGGCATAGGTACTCTGTGACACAAATACTCTTTCTTATGTCTGATGTATCTGCAGTCCTAGAAAATACTTCAGCTCTCCCACCATGCTCATTTCGAACTCTTGTTTCATGTTTTGAACAAATGCATCAACCAACTTTTGTGAAGTTCCCCCAAAGATAATGTCATCTACATAGATCTGCACCACCAGAATATTTCCTCTTTGTTCCAAGATGAATAGTGTCTTGTCAACACTTCCTCTAAAATAGCCTCTATCAATCAGAAAGTTTGTTTGACGTTCATACCAGGCTCGTGGAGCTTGATTTAACCCATACAATGCTTTGTTTAGCTTGTAGACGTGGTTAGGGCTTGTGGCATCTTCGAAGCCCTTGGGTTGTTGTACATACACCTCTTCTTGAAGTACACCATTCAGAAAAGCACTCTTGACATCCATCTGGTACACAGTAAAGTTTAAGATGCAAGCCATACCTATAAACAATCTGATGGATTCAAAACGTGCCACAAGAGCAAAAGTTTCTTCAAAATCAACTCCTTTGATCTGAGAATATCCTTGTGCAACGAGTCTTGCCTTATTTCTGACAACCACACCATTTTCATCAGTCTTATTTTTGAAGATCCACTTGGTTCCTACAACATTCACCCCATCTAGTCGTGCCACAAGCTCCCATACCTTATTTCGAATAAACTGTTGCAGCTCTTCTTGCATAGTACCAATCCAGAATTCATCATCAAGTGCTTCAGTATGATCTCTTGGCTCAATAGTAAATACAAAGCAAGCAAACTGTACCATCTCCCTGAAGTTGATGGTTACTCCTCGAGTTTTCCTCCTTTCATCTATTTTTCCTATAACATCATCTGCCCAGTGATTTTGATGAACTTTCTGAGTCACTTCTTAACTTGTGTCTTCTCCTTCAGACTTGTTAGTGTTACCAACTCGGTCTATGTTAGTCTCATCTGTGTCACTGTCTGAGCCACCAATACTCCATTTCATAGCTGATAC
>OVAN01002500.1:12954-33172 GCA_900406275.1 Anastatica hierochuntica
TCGAGTGTTATACACTCGATATGCTGAGCTACTTCCAGAGTAACCTAGGAAAATTCCCTCATCACTTCTTGCATCAAATTTTCCCAGATGATCTTTGTCATTAAGAATGTAACATCTGCAACAAAATACATGGAAATACCCCAGATTCGGTACCTTTGCCTTATAAATTTCATATGGAGTTTTTGTGGTACCTCTCCTGACATAGACTCTATTGATGATGTAACATGTCGTATTGATTGCTTCCGCCCAGAATTTGGTTAGTACATCATTTCCATGCATCATTGCTTTAGCCATTTCTTGCAGTGTTCTATTCTTCCTTTCTACTACACCATTTTGCTGAGGTGTTCTTGGTGCAGAGAATTGATGCACAATAGCTTGGCTCTCACAGAAGGTTCTCATGGTTTCATTCTAAAATTCACCACCATGAACACTCCAAACATTCTCATTCAACAGTTGTAGTACCCAGATCTTGAAATTTTCTACTGTGTCAGCTTTGTCTCGAATGAATCTGAACCATGTAAACCTTGAGAAATCATCAACTAGCACAAACACTTACCTCTTTCCTGCAATGCTTTTTGTCTGCATTGGACCCATTAGATTCATATGAACTAAATCAAGTATTGTCTTTGACTGAATATCTTGAACCTTTTTGTGTTGTACTTTTACTTGTTTTCCCTTATTGCAGGGACCACATACCATCTTGTCTGTCTGTTTGAGCTGGGGCACTCCACGAACTATCTCTTTGTCAACGATGTTTGTCAGATGTTTGATGTTCATATGGCCTAACCGTTGATGCCACAGGTTCAGATCCTCCCTAGATGATAAGCATTGTGACGAGTTTTCTCACATGTAACAATTGTTTCCTGATCGAATTCCTTGTAACACAACTCTTCCTTTCTCGTCAATTGCTTTGCAATCAATTTTTGTGAACTGAACCATCAGAACTTCATCACAAAGTTGACTGACACTGATCAAGTTTACTTTCAATCCCTGAACCAAGTACACATTTTTGAGAGGTGGAAGATCTATTGCACAAGTATCTCCCTTTCCTTTGATACCTCCTTGACTTCCATCTCCGAAGGTGACCTTTCCTCCTTTGATCGTCTTGATGTTTTGAAGGTTTTCGTGTGAATATTTTCTGAGTAATCTTGCCTAGAACAAACTTGATTTGTTCTGAGTCTGTTCCTTGAGATAATTTCTTCTCAGCCTGTACTTCCTTCATTAGTACGTCTGCTCTTGTTGACAGAGTCAAATTTTCTTTCATCAGGCGTAAATTGCCACAACTAATCTTCTTTTCAGCTTCTAGCTCATTCTGTAGTGAGACCACCAGTGACTCAAGATGTTCCTTCTATTTGATCAGCCATACATTGTCTTTTCCCAGCTTGACCAATGTCTGACACACCTGATGATAATTCTCAGTAACATCACCGTCTTGTTCCTCATCTGAGAGATCTTCAGATTCAGTATTTGATTCCTCAACTCCTTCCTCAATTTCAGTGATTCCAATGAATGCAACAAAATTGGTTGCTTCCTCTTCTTCCTCACTGTCTTCATCTGTCTCATTTTCATCTATCCCAATCAAAGATTTTTCTCTGCGATGCTTCTGATCATTGATACACTCGAGCTGAGTATGATCAATCCCTTTGCATCCAAAACACTTTATTTCCCTTAGTCGCACTGTTGAACACTCTGTCTTAAGGTGTCCAAAAACCTTTGCATTCATAGCGTTGTATCTCTGATTTCTTTGTAGACCTCTCTGTCTCAGATGGTTTCTTAGTGACAGTGAACTTTTTCTGATCCTGTCTTTGCTCAACTCTTCGCAGAACTTTGTCGAATGTTCTCAAAAGCATACTCACAGGATTTTCTGTTGTATCCCTCTGTTGCGTGGTTTCATGAGACACTAGTGCCACACCTTTTCCCTTTTTAGCTCCTTAATCTAACTCCATCTCATGAGCTCGTAGCATTCCCACAACTTCACTGAAACTGATTGTATCAGTGTTAAGAGATACTAACATAGTTGCCTTATATGCTGTGTACTTAGCTGGAAGACATCTCAAAAACTTCTTGACTAATTTTTTGTCCTTGTATCTCTTTCCTAAAGTGAGAGCTTCCTGTGCCAGAGAGCTTATCTGAGAACTGAACTCCTCCATTGTCTCATGTTCCCCCATCTTCAAGTTCTCAAACTTAGAAGCCAGAAAATCTTTCCTTGAGCTTTGCACCTTTTCTGTTCCCTCAAAGTGTTTCTGCAGGATGTCCCAAGCATCCTTGGCAATCTCAGTTCCCTGTATCAGCTCAAAATGTTTCTGTGAGGCACTCGCATGTATGGAAAACAGAGCTCGAGAATTGTATTTTGACATCTTCATCTCTGTTTCAGTCCAATCCTCCTCTGGTTTAGGCATCACAACACCTGATTTATCAGTAACCAGTGGTTTTGTCCATCCTTTTAGAACAGATGTTCATGCCATAGCATCAATGCCCCTTATGATGGATCTTACTCGTGACTTCCAAGACCCATAGTTAGATCCATCAAGCATGATCTTTGAGCTAGAGATCAACTCGTGGTAGTTCTCCATTTTTTCGCAGGATCACACCTGTTATAAGACAAACTGGTGACTGCTCTGATACCAATTGAAAATGTGAGGACTACCACAGGAATGAATTCAAAGGCTATAACAGAAGATTTCTCAACACAAAATTTGTATATTACTAGATTTCTTCCTAAAACACCATACAAGCTTTTTGAACAAAAAACAACAACAAGACTAAGACCCTCTTATCTTGTTGTATCTAGCCTATACCTACTCAAGAACTGAATACAAGGTTCATGAGTTTCTAACCTTAAAGCTTCGTACAAAAGCTGAAAGAACTCTCGATTTTTCTCTTTTCGAAAACGTTCAAAGAAGAGAACGACTCAAGTCTAATCTATTAATACCAATAGAAAATAAAACCCTAGAGTCTAGATAATTATGAAATAAAACTACAATAATATTTCATAAATATCTTCTCCACCATATCTTCCAAAGAATACTCTTCAACAAATTCCAGCAGCCAAGATCCTCTGAATCTTCCTGATTCACAATATCTTCCTCATCCTTATCCAGAATCCTGCTGTTGCTTCCACTCCTGTCACAGGTACTGCCACAAGTACTGTAACATGCACTGTAACACATACTGTGACAAGTACTGTAACAAGTCTTGCATCTTCATAATGTGTGGTTGACAAAAAAAAAACTAAGTTCCAAGTCTCTTATATAGATTCTTTTAATATATTTTCAAAAACATTCATCAAAATAAATATTATTATTTTCTAAAATAAGTAAAGTTTATATTTTCTTAATATATAAAACTTCTAAAAAACTTTAAAATTAATATGAACACAAAACATAATTGTTGTTATAACTATATCAATCGTGATTTTGCCAGCTATACTTCTTAATTTTGATTTTTTTTTAAATGTGATTGTCACTAAAACATACTTTTAATTAAACATTATAGTTTTTTTAATTTATTGTTATAATGGAAAATTTTTAACTAGATAAAATATAATTCAATTTACAGCCTGTTATATAAGACTAATATTATTGTAAAAAACATATTATTAAGTTCAACACGAGTTAAGCACCTTAATTAATACTGAAATGTTTAACTCTAACTATAAATTCACAAATTTAAATTATGAAACTTAAAGATTTTTAAATTTTAACTTTTGAAAATAATGATAAAATATGACCCCCCTATAAAACGGGTTAAATCCTAGTAATCCTACATATTTGATTGTCAGGTTTACGGGTTAGTGATACCTCTATTTACTAACTTTTATGTGTATAATATTTTCATTTTTATATATATTATTTCTTTATTTGTTAATTACAAAATTTTGATGGGATTGTATAAATTTATAGAATTACTAGATTAGGATCCACCTTATACATATATAAAAAATATCAAAAATATTGTCTTAATATTAAGAATTTAGTTCGATAACCAATGTAAAAAAAACTTGTATGATCAAATTTAATATTATGACATATGTTTTGATAGCAAAAATTTTATTTTGTACCTTGTCATATATAAATTTAAAAATAATCTATCATGATCAAAAATCTGAAAAACACACTTCTTAAATAAAATATAGGATTCTAGAAATAGCTTTTAAACTTTACATAACAAAAAATCAATATAAACGCATTAATGAATATATATAATATTATATTATTTATTTAAAATTATTTATTGAAAACTACAAGATTTGCATTCTTTTATTTATTTATTTAAATTTTAAATTTGTAATTTAGTTATTTGATACAAAATATAATTACAAAAAACCAGTTAAAATATATAAAAATAGAGAAATATTCGAAAATAACTATACTTTTTTGCTTTTTTAAAACTTAAGTGCTTTAAAGAATTTTTCTATAAAATTTACTTTATAAATTTACAGATTTCATCCTCTAAATTAACGATAAAAAAATGTCGACATATAATGAATTATAATTAATCTACATGTCACATTCACGTTCAATGCATTCAATTTTACATAATCAGATAATATGGTGAACTTAAAAATGATATAATGAGTTATTAAAGTATACAATTTTTCACTTTTGTCTATTTTTTAAAAAAGTGTATGAGGTTATTTATCATCTTCTTTCTTCTTGGAGAATTGCCTTTTAATCATAGTTTTTTATTTTGTAACTTTTACTTATTACCATAGTAATTTTAAAATAGTGTTTGAAAGAGTTGTGTTTTTGTCATTATATTTATTATGTTTAAATATATACTTTTATTGATAATTTTTCTTATATAAATTTTTTTTACAATTTCCAACATGAATTTCACATTCATATGTTACATACCATCCATTTTAACACTATAAATGCTTGTAGCAACTTTTTTAAATCATACTTTCTTTTGTTTTTTAGTAATAAAAATCTTGCAAATGGTTTGGAGAATTGCATCAAAATAATTTTATATATAACAATTTTTTAATAATTGTAAAAATTAATTCAGAATAAGTTTTCATCTCATTTTCGAAGAAAATTCATAAGAATTACAATAAAATTAATTTAGATGTTTGTGTATGTCTAATTACATTCCATTCCATACATTATTAATATATGAAAATTTTCTGGCAATTTCGCGGGGGTTCTACTCTTAGTAATAATTAAAAGCAAACATATAAATTGTATTTTAAATAGTAGAATTTTTAATTGGTATAAATCAGAAACCCAAGAACACTTATGTGGATTGTTGATTTCATTGCGATGTAAACTTCTCCATATATGGTTAGGGTTGGAGCAATGACAAGATACGTTCTCGTGAACATAGAGTGACAATGGAAGGAGACAAGACAAGATAATACTTTAGGTCTTTCTCGTTCCTCACAGGCATGGTTTCAGTTTTTGAGGATCTATCAGATCTTCGTAGAGAGAGAGAGAGAGAGAAGAGAGCTAAGAGAAAAGTAAAGTGAAAATCATTTTTCATTAACTTAATGAAACTTTACAAGAGAGTCTTTAATATATACAATGCTCAAATAACAAACTGTAACTAACTAATTAGCTACTAACAAACTATTATTTACATTCTAATACCCCTCCCTCAAGTTGATATCTTCAAGGAGGAAGATAGAGGCTTGAAAACTTGTATCTTGAGAGCAATTATTTGAAGACTGATGGTTGCACTTCTTTTGTCAAAAAATCTGCTAATTGATGCTTTGTAGAGATATGTAAGAGAGTTAAGAAACTTGATTTATACCTATCTCTTATTATGTGACATTCAGACTCAATATGTTTTTTCCTTTCATAGAACACATAGTTGGATCCAATATGAATCGCAATTGTGTGTCACAGTATAGATTAGCAGGACCAATAAGAGTAATGTTCATATAAGTCAAAAGACTAGTTAACCAAATCAACTCTCTTGCTGTATCTGCTAAAGCCTTGTACTCAGCTTATGCACTGCTTGAGGAAATTGTTTTCTATTTACGAGAACACGGGGATATCAACGAGTCACCTAAAAAGACACAGAAACCAGTAACAGAGTGTCTGGAGTCAGGGCAGGCAGCCCAATCAAAATCTGAAAAAGCATTAAGACGTATTTCATATGAAGATGAATAAAACAAGCCTTTGCATGGATCAGCCTTAATGTATCTGCAAATTCTATGAGCTGCCTGCATATGAACATCTCTAGGAGCTGAGAGATACTGACTCAATTTATTGACTGCAAAAGTTATATTTGGTCGTGTAATTGTAAGATATAACAATTTGCCAATCAATTCTCTATATGGCTTTGCATATGGAAGAAGAACACCACTCTCTTTGTGTAATTGAACAGTAGGATCTATTGGTGTGGATGCAGGCTTACAACCAAGATAGCCTATATCTTCTAGTATATCCAGAGCATATTTTCTCTGACAGATAAAGATGCCTTTCTGAGATCTTGCAATTTCCAGACCCAAAAAATATTTTGGAGAACCTAAGCCTTTGATCTGAAAAGCTTTGGCAAATATCTCCTTTAATTCTTCAATAAGAATCTCACTTGTAGCAGCAACCATAATATCATCAACATAGACAACCACAACTACAAAAGCCTTTGAAGTATATTTGACAAATAGAGTTGTTTCGACCTCAAACTGAACAAAACCATCTTGAAGAAGAACCTGAGAGAACTTTTTATACCACTACCTGGATGCTTGTTTTAAACCATAAATTGATTTATGTAGTTCAAAAACAGCATCTGGAGGTAAAGAAGAACCATTAGGAGGAGTATAACCAGGGGGAAAAAGCATGTAGATATCCTCTTCCAAATCACCATGAAGAAAAACATTGGTTACATCTATTTGGCGAAAAAACCAACTTTTACTGGCAGCCAATTCCATAATTAACTTGACTGTAACTAGTTTTTCCACTAAAGAGAAAGTGTCAATATAATCAACACCTTCCATTTGTGTGTAGTCTTTAGCAACTAGGTGTGCCTTGTGTTTTTCCAAGGAGCCATCTGCATTGTATTTGAGCTTATAGACCTAACGACAATCCACTGGTTTCTTGCCTTCTGGCAAAGGAACTATTGACCAGGTACCAGTCTTAACAAACTGCTCAAGTTAAACATCCATTGCCTTGGTCTACTTATCAGATTTCATTGCTTGGGTAAAGGTGTTGGGTTTTGTTTCAGTTGTAATGTTAAAGATTGAAAAGCTGTATTTAGTTTTGAATAATCAAGTACAGAAGATAGGGGATATGGAATGGTCTTTTTGTTTTAGGTTATGGGATATTTGCAATGAGGTTACAATGGTAGTCAGCCAAATAGGATGGAGGCTTAGCGGTTCTGTGTGGTCTACCTATGTTCACAATATTTTCATTTGTAGTTGAACTATTTGCATCAGTAATTACCTCAGGAATAGGAATAGAAGTAATGAAGGAACTAGTTTGAGAAGTGGAAGGAAGATAAGTGTCTGGAATAGGAAGAGGAAAAATAGTGGAAGAGAACAAGTCCAAAGAAGGGGCTGCATTTAAAGAACTTTGAAAATGAAATATATCTTCATGGACGATGACATTCCTGGATATAGAAATAAGATGGGAATCCAGGTCAAGAACCTTGTAGCCCTTATAACCTATGGGATATCAAAAAAATAGAGGACATGGCCCTAGGGGAGAACTTGGTTCTATCTTTGGGTAAAGTAGAGACATAGCAAAGGCATCCAAAAGATTTAAGATGAGTATAAGATGGCTTTGTGATGAAGAAGTTCAAATGGATTTTTATTTTGTAGTAAAAGGGAAGGAGTTCTGTTTATGAGATAAATGGTCGTACATATACAGTCACTCCAATAAGAAAGAGGAATGTTTGACTGAAACAAGAGAGTTTTAGTCATATTCAAAATGTGTTGATGCTTTCTCTCTACAACAAAAATTTTTTTGAGGAGTATCAACACAAGAAAAGTGATGATGAATGCCTTTGGCTTTTAGAAGATGAGGAAACTTTAATTCAGGAGCATTATCAGACATAATGGCTTTGATAGTAGTCTTAAATTGATTTTCTATAAGAGTAACAAAATCTGGAAAATGTATAAGAACATCACTCTTCTGGTTTTAAGAGATAAACCCAAATGGATCTTGTACAATCATCCACATTAGTAAGAAAGTAACAAAATCCCTCAATAGAAAAAGGACCCCAAACATCTAAGTGAACAAGATCAAAATGTTTCAAAGAGATATTATTAAATGAGGGAAAAGGTAATCTTTTTTTTTAGCCAAATGACAAGTTTTAAAATGAGTATGATTGTCTATTTTACTTTTAGACATAGAGATATCAGAGGAAAGAATTTGCCATTTGACAAAGGATGGATGACCAAGCCTTTGATTCCAAAGAAAAGTGTTTGAAGTAGTAATGTTGAAAATGAAGACCGAGGAAGGAATTGAAGGATATTTGCTTTCTGGTAGATCCAAGAAATAAAGCTTGTTGTGTAATCTACCCCTCCTAATCATCAAGCCCTGAATTTACTCTGAATTATACAAAAAGTACGATAAAAGCTAACTGATTGGATGATTGGTGTTATAAGGAACTTACACTAATCAAATTTAGATGAAAAGAGGGAGCATAAAGGACATTGTGTAGGATAAGATGATTTGATATTTTGATACTTCCTATTTGATTTATGATTATAGTTAAACCTTTAGGAAGTGCCATAGTTATTTCAGAGACACTAGTGATTGTTGTGAACATAGAAAAGTTACTACAAACATGAGAGGTTGCACCTGAATCTATTATCCAAGCATTGAAAGTAAGACCAGGTTCCAACATGGTATTGAAAATAGGAAAGAGATTGGTACCTGCATCATTAGAGATGTGTGCAGTTAGGTGAGCAATGTCCTCCTTCTAAATAACTGTTGGCATTGGACATTGAACCTGAACTTGAGTGTTTAGCTGACTAGCCAATTGTTGGATTTGTTCTGCAGACAATTGTGCTAATGCTGCTGAAACCTTATGAAAATAGTCTTGAACTGCATGATTTTTTGTCAAAACAGAAGCAACCATATTACTCTTGTTCCCTTGATATGATGGCTGAGCTTTAGGTTTGAAGTTCTGACTAGAATTCTGTGAGCCAATATCAGAAGAAGTAAATTGCCTTGAGTCTTGTGGCTTGCCATCATAAGAATTTTGACCAAATTGCCTAGGTACATTCTGAGGAAACTGAGAATTATTAGGCTTATAACCAGGAGGAAAACCATGCACCATGTAATACTTATTCACCATGTGTCCTTGTCTGCCACTATAGGTACATTGTGGTCTTGGTCTTTGTCTATAACTTCCATTAGTCATGGCCGCATTAACATTTTCTTCATCAAAAGGAGACTGTGGAGATTGTGGAGAGTATTGTTCAGATGTTTGAAAAACAAAAAAATGAGCATCAGGTGTATGCTTGATGATAGACTGATGTTCACGTTGAATGACCAAATTGAAAGTCTTCTCTAGATCAGGAAGTGGATCCATCATTATAATCTAACTCCTGACAGTGTCATATGCATCATTCAAGCCAAATTTTTTTCCTCACAATACTTCTTTCAAAAATCGCATGCCATTGCACATCCAGATCACAGACACAATTAGCGCAACAACAAGTTAGATTTGTCTATGTTGTCTTCATTTCTTCCCGGATTGTAATCATCTTATTGTAATATGTATCTACATCTATAGATCCTTGAAGCAATTCGTACTATTGTTGTTCTACATAGTATAATCTTGGAGAATTATTCTGCTTAAACCTCTTGCTCAGATTCTTCCATATTTCACTAGCAGTCTTAACAAACAATATGCTTTGACCTATCGACTTCGAAACATAGTTCATAAGCCAGGAACGTACCACATCGTTACAACCAGACCAAGTAGAACCATGTGGATGATTAACATGAGGTTTAGGTAGAGATCCATCAATGAACCCTAACTTGTTTATGCCATTAAGCGCCAGATTGTTCCCAAGAGTTGAAATCAGCTGCTCCAGTAAGTCGATCTGAAACAAGAGTGAGACCAGAATGATCATTACCTCCGAGGAAATATGGGTTCTCATAAGATTCGCGATTTATCGACATTGTTAGAAGAGAGATTTGCAGAAATTGATCTGATAAAGGAACGAATCGGAATCAATCGAGGTAAAAAAACAAAACGAGCAAGACGGTTGTAAACGAAATCAAGCTCAATAAATCAGTAACGAGTTTGGAGATGAAGAACAAGAAATGCGATTCGAAGAACTCAGCTTGAGAAACGCTCATCAAAACGAAGAAGACGAAGCATGGATAAAAAAAACCCTGCTCTGATACCATATCAGATCTTCGCAGAGGGAGAGAAGAGAGCTAAGCGAAGAGTAAAGTGAAAAGCATTTCTCATTAACTTAATTAAACTGTACAAGAGAGTCTTTTATATATACAATGCTCTAATAACAAACTGTAACTAATTAGCTACTAACAAACTATTATTTACACTCTAATAGGATCATATCGCTCTCATAAACTTCTATGCAACTCACGACGTTCACCAACTCGACTCTAAAAGCACATTGTTGTATCGAAAAAGCATCTATACATTGAAAAGATTGATCAAGTTGACAATATATAATGTTATCTTAATGGTTTTCAGTTTGCAAAGCTTTAATGTTATATTACGAAGATTTCAAGAATGAGCTAGTAATTAGGCCACCGCTAGTATAAATAAGACAATTTAGTGACATATATAAAACCCATCAACCATTGTAATCCTTTACATTGGAGAAACACTCTTGTGAACAAAAGAGTGACAATGGCAGAAAACAAGTTTCGATACACACTAAGCATTTTCTCCTATGTCACAGACATTCTCTAAGCATTTTCACAACCTCGCTCGCATATAGACCGTAATGAAACGACAGCTCGACTCTAAAAAGCATCCATACGTAGAACGATAGATGGTCTCAAGTGATAATGTTAATTTTACAAATCTGAGTGATATCCTATGGTTCACAATGATAATATTTAATACATCTGAATGTTATCTGATTGGTTATCTACTTACAAAGTTTCATTTTTAGTTAGATAGGATAAAAAAAAATAATCAAATCTTTTTTTAATAATTGGATCCAATCAAACCGTTTAAAGATGGTCTTCAAAAGCCTATATAAGAAGTTAAGAACACATAGGGAGATATCTTAAACCGAACAAGTATCCGAAAGAGAAAATGGTGAGTTTGGAAACCAGTCTTGCTCTTCAGCTCCCGGTCATTGATTTCACAAGTCCAGACCTAAAACTAGGAACTACCGAGTGGAATTTGGTGAGAGGAAATGTTCGAAGAGCTTTAGAAGAGTATGGATGCTTTGAGGCCTTGTTTGATAAAGTCCCAGTCGAACTTCGAAAGGCGGTTTTCGATGCATCTGATGAGGTTTTCAAGCTACCTTTAGAGACAAAACAGAGAGTTGTGTCAAAGAGAAAGTACAGAGAATACGTAGGTCAGATTCCAACGTTACCTCTTTTTGAAGTCATACGCATTGATTTTGCAGAAAATGAAGATAAAGTCAATCACTTTACTCATACGCTTTGGCCTGAAGGCAATACTATTTTCAGGTTTAGTATCTCTAAAACTTTTCCTTCTCTCATTAACTCATTCAGATTTGAAACAGAACAGTAAAATGGCTTTGTTACTACAGCAACGCGGTTATGTCCTTCACTGAGCAAGTATCAAAACTGGACTCCATGACCCGGAGAATGCTAATGGAGAGTTTCGGGCTCGAAGAAAACTACATAGAGAAACACCTGAAGTCGATGAAATGTCTCATGCGAATGATGAAATACCAAGGAGTTGAAGAAACAAAGGAGGAGCTAGGCATGGAGGCTCATACAGACAGAAACATGCTCACCATACTTTGCCAGAATGATGTCAAAGACGGACTCGAAGTGAGAACTAAAGACGATAAGAATTGGATCAAAGCCAATCCTTTCAAAGATTCTTCATTCATCGTTCTTGGCGGAGCTATGCTACACGTAAGTTATTCAATTTTTTTAGTCTACAATTTTCTTCAATGCTTATAATGAAAGAAAGATTTTTTTAGGTACTTCTGAATGGTCGGGTGCTTACTGGTCTTCACCGTGTGATGCGGATGGGAACGAACACGAGATTCCCAGTGTTAGGTTTCATGGGCTTCCAACTCAAAACCAATTGGCAATGAGTGGATTGGCCCATATCACTTATATATTAGTTACGATCCCTTCCAACTTCCGATGTGGGATACTTATCCCTAATACGTCCCCTCGAGATGATGGCTCTCTTGGCCATAGATCTCGGTATTTTCGGGCAACGATCAAGTGGACCAACTTTGGGTCGGATCGATTGGGTCAAGTTGGATTGTGTGGATCTGGGCTCTGATACCATGTTAAGTTTCATGGGCTTCCAACTCAAAACCAATTGGCAATGAGTGGATTGGCCCATATCACTTATATATTAGTTACGATCCCTTTTAACTTCCGATGTGGGATACTTATCCCTAATACTTAGTCGGATTATTCTCTGATCCGAAAACAGAGGATTTAATATATGCACCGGAGGAAATGGTTGACGCCGAGCATCCTCGATTGTTTAAGCCTTTTGAATTTGAAGGATACTTCCAATTTACCACTGAAGGACCCGGAAGGAGAGATCTCTCTGCTCTTAAGACTTACTGTGGCCTTTGAGAGGTTTTATAAATAATGTATTGCCTCCAAAAAACAAGAAGAAGACTTTGTTTGGTTTGCTCTGTTCCAACTTTTCATGTAAACCTATCTCCATCAGAATAATAAAGTTTGATATCACATATGATAATGTTCATACCAGAACTGATAGTGATGTTTCTTTTGACGAGAAAGTGTCTAAATTTTCAGATGATTGCTCAGTTCCGAACCATTCTTGTTGCTCTCTTCTGGCCATAACAGAGCAAATTGTAGCTAGTTGATTTTTAGATCAAATTATCAACTAGTAGCCGATTTTGAGACAAAATCTTTAAATTTTATATGATAATACACAAAACGTCATCCACTTGTAGCAAGATCAATTTTAGATGATTGTCCTTTAACTTTCATAATCTTAAAAAGCATATTGTGGTATCTAACGAGCAGATAAATGATGTCAATTGGCTACCATAGAGCATAGACTTTGTTGTTACGGAGATAAGTAGATACAAGGAAATAGATGAATAAACTAAAGTAAAGACAAAGTTTTAACTTGATTTATCAAATTGACTACATCCACGCGCAAAGAGAGATCGATCAGAAGGATTTCAGAATACAATTAGAGTTAATCGAAATCTCCACTATCTGTTATAGCTAGTCAAACAGACTGAAGGCATAATCAACATACTTGTTCAAAGAAACCCTATTTCCATGAAAGTTAAGATAAATAAAATCTTAAAATCTCATTAACCGTTTGATCCTAATCAAATTGTTCTAAACTAAGAATATGAAATCATGGTCTTTCTATATTACAAACCTAGCAAATTTACAATAAGACTTCCAAGTTAGGGTCTTCTGTATTTGTTAATATCTTAATTAAAATGTCCTAAACAAGAGTACTGAATTATGATCTTTCTATAGCAAATTTATAATAAGGCTGACCAGTTATGGTCTTCTGTATTAGTTACATAATTAAATGTTTCCAGCAATATAAAAATACTAGATAAGGACGCGTAAAAACGCCAATAAAAACATATTTAATATCTAAAATGAATAACATACATAATTATGATATGTATAAGTAGATTTAAGATTAAAAATCTATCTTTAAAAATTCCCACTGGCTCGTGCAAAAAATTGTCAATTAAAATCCACGTTTAGTGATTCGAGTGAATTTGCAAGATATCAATATTAAAAAAAATATTAGCAAATGTAGCATCTTATATTTTAGCAGTAAAATATTCAAATTGTTAGAATACATTATGACCATATTACCCTTGAGACAAATTTGTTATATTTTTTATTTATTTTTAATTTTAATTTTTCTATTTTATCCATCGAACTTCAAATTGTTCCGACAACTATATATATATATATATATATATATATATATAGAAATAAAAGTGTAACTACACGAAAAATGTAGATTTTTTCTATTAAAGGTATTTTGAATTTTTTGAAAAAGAAATTTATTTTGTAAATAGTCAAAAATCATTATGACCTTTAAGATATTACAATACTATGTGAATAGTCAGGCTACATATTTATGTAAAGACATATCCAACTTCAAAAACATTGAAACCTAATTATACATGTAAAAAACTGTTAATTTCGTTGTTAATATTAAATTAATTGGTAAACTTCAACTAATAATATAAGTTGTCAAATATAAAAGTATAAAAACAAGTAAAAAACAGTAATTGAACATAGTAATCAGACAATTCCATATAGTATTCCATATATCATGACTATTTCTATTCATAAGAAAAAATCAAGGTGTTTGAATAATTCATGTAATGATTAATTAATTAACTGAGAGCTATATAAGTTTGCAGTATAAATGGTATTATAAAAATTGGGGAGGGATATTTAATAAAAATAATGTTAAAAAATAAATAAATAGAGTGTTATGAATTACAATAAATAGTCTGAGTATTTTGTGTAGACGAACTATTTTATAATTACATAATTTACAATGTTATTTAAATTTCATTATGAAATATATCATTTTTTTAAAAAAGTTCAAGTTATAGTGAATGCGAAAAAAACAACATTATTTGTACTATAGAAATTTTATGAAACATTTATATAAAACAAAAAAATCAACTAAAAATGGTGGTGGGGTGGAGGGTCAAGGGTGAGAAAAGTGTATAAAAACAAGGATTGATGAAAAATTTTTTTTAAAAAGTTGGATATATGAAAATATGGGTAAAAATGGGATTATATAGAAAATACACTTTGTTTTTTTTTTTGTTTTGGTTAGTTTACCAAATATATGTTTTTTTGTTATGCAATGCAATTCCTCTTCATTTATTGTATTTTGTACCACAAATAAACAAAAATCTTAAATTGACTTAGATTACCGAAAATTATAAAAATACAATATTTGTGAATGAAGAAATTTACTTAACTAAATTATGTATTTCATATTACTTAAAAATGAATTGAATAAAAATCAATTTTTTTAAAAAAAAAAGTTTTTAAGCCTTCTAAAGTTTACGTGTATTTTATAGTTTTTATTTTACTTAATTTTTTTGTGGTTGTATAGTTACCATTTTAAAATAAACTAATTTCTTTCCGGCTTTTGTTATTTTTTTAAGAAGTAAATAATTAATAATTAATAATATGAAAGTTTATATTAATTTCTATTTTTACTTTGACATATGTCACAATTTTACAAAAATTCTCACGTGCCAAATCTAGTGATTTAAAATTTTGCCTATATGTAGTTTGCATACGTGTCGTGTTCAACTTTGTATAATAAAAAAATAAGATCAAATTATTGGTAATAGTAACTCGGATTAAAACCAAGTGGTATTATAATAAGTTTGAGACCAGAAGTAAGCAAGTCTTAAAATCATGATAATATTGTTTTAGATTGATTTTAGTGGTCTTCAAAAGCTTATATGAGAACACATTACACATAGAGAAACATCCGAAACGGAACTCGTTTCTAAAAGAGAAAATGGTGAGTATTGAAAGCAGTCTTACTCTTCAGCTCCCGGTCATTGATTTCACAAGTGAAGACCTAGAACCGGGAACTGTTGAATGGGTCTCGGTGAGAGGCGATGTCCGAAGAGCTCTAGAAGAGTACGGATGCTTTGAGGCCTTTTTTGATAAAGTCCCTGTCAAACTCCGGAAGGCGGTTTTTGATGCTTCTGAGGAGCTTTTCAGGCTACCTTTAGAGACAAAAGTGAAAGTTATTTCAAAGAGAAAGTACAGAGGATATGTAGGTCAAAATTCTATAAATTAGGGTGTGGGCATTGAATTTTCAGACAATGAAGAGAAAGTCAATGCCTTAACTCAAAAGCTTTGGGCTAAAGGCAACATCATTTTCAGGTAGAGAAAAGATCTAAACTTACTTATGCTAGTGTTGAACAAATCTAACTAAAAAATTGTCTTTTTTCAGCCAGACGGTTACATCATTCACTGAGCAGGTATCAGAACTAGACTTCATGATCCGGAGAATGATAATGGAAAGTTTTGGGCTCGACAAAAACTACATAGAGCAACACCTGAAGTCGACGAAATGTCTCATGCGAATGATGAAATACCAAGGAGTTGAAGAAACAAAGGAGGAGCTAGGCATGGAGGCTCATACAGACAGAAACAGGCTCACCATTCTTTGCCAGAATGATGTCAAAGACGGACTCGAAGTGAGAACTAAAGACGATAAGCACTGGATCAAAGCCAATGCCTCCCAAGATTCTTCATTCATTGTTCTTGTCGGAGCTATGCTACACGTAAGTTTGAGTTAGGAAATTTCTAAAGTGTCAATGACATAACATTAAAATGTTGCTAAATGTTTTCAGGTAGTGCTGAACGGTCGTGTAATGCCTGCACTTCACCGTGTGATGAGGATGGGAACAAACACAAGATTCTCAGCCGGATTATTCTCTGTTCCGAAAACAGAGAATTTGATATATGCACCCAAGGAAATGGTTGACGCCGAGCATCCTCGTCTCTTTAGGCCCTTTGATTTTGAGGAATATTTTCAGTTCACGAATGAGGATGTTGGAAGGAGAGATATATCTGGTCTCAGGACTTACTGTGGTCTCTGAGAATATACAAATAATGTCCTAAAACAAGTAGAAACTAATATGAGTTGTTTCCAATTAATAAATATATTCTTCGTGATATATATATGTGTGTTGTTCATGATTTTGTTGTTTTCTTAACTCTTCATTTGTGTGCATGTTCTAATAAAGCTTACAAAATTATCATTTGTTTAACACCTAAAATTATTTTAGTTCATTTAATCATCTAAATTGTCCTAAGCTAAAAGACATTATCAAATACAAAAAATGAAACAATCTACGCACACCAACATTTAAAAGAAAAAAACAACCAGCCGAAATAAGATAACTCAAATGCGCCCCGGCTCATATATCTATCTTATTAAAATAGGAGACATAGACTTTTTCATATGTGATTTTTCAAAATAAATTTATTTTAAAATTTTTATTAAATGTATCTAATAAATTAAAATAACTTTAATTACTCATTTACATATTTCAACAAACATATTAGAATATTCTAATATTCTTTTCACTTAAACACTATCAAAATTGTAAACAAGCACAATTAAAAATCATCAATTATCAGCAAATTTAAATATAGTTTTTTTATAAATTTAAAATAAATCCATAATTTTTAAAATAATTATATTACAATATTATTATTTTCTAAATAAAATTTGTTACAAAAATTAGAAAAATATTATAAAGTGATAAAATTTAAAAAATTCTATAAAAATATTCGTAATNTTTTATAAATAATTTATATAAACTATAAAAATTTTAGTTTAGTCATCTGATGTTTTTTAAATACTCTAACGGGTTTTGTTTCACGGTATTTCGGGAATTGAATATTATCTGAACTGAACCCATACGAGTATCCGAGAAAATCTGAAAGTTCGAAAATCTCAAATCTAAATCAAACCCANAAATCTGAAAGTTCGAAAATTTCAAACTTATACCGAACCCATAATTCGATATAACTGAACCTAAACCTGATTCCGAAATAACCGAAAATTATAAACCCGATACTCAAAAAATCTAAACATGATTAATAATATATAAAATTGTTAAAAAAAAGCTCGTGCGATTGCGCGAGTCAAAACTTTAATATACCAATAAAAACACCATCACAATACTTACGAGAACCATGTTGAGGGTCCAGAAGTGCATACAAAATACAACAATCGGATCAAAGTGAAGAACTCAAAATATTTTTTCTTTTATTGTATTGATCATAAATTCTCTCCATGCATGTAAGACTTGGTTTTATTAGTTTTCAAAATCGAATCAATGCTTACGATAAACAAAACCAAATGTTTTGATATCAAACACATTGATGAATGGTCGATTGTACTCTGCTTATGACTGTGTCATGATGAAGGGAACAGAGACGAGATACTTGTTCGGGTTTGTTCTTTATTCCAAAAGCGAGACATATCGTGATTTCACCGGCAAGAGCTAGAAGATTGTATTTAACTTTGGGCTCTTCTTCTCTGTTTGACGCAGTGTGGAACCTAAAAATTTAGAGGCTTATTATAACATCCGCGTTCGGAAAATCATAATAAGACTAAGGAACAGTCCACGAAAGACGCAGAAACCGAGAAGAAAGATAGTAAAAATTCGACTAAGTGTTGGAAAACTGGACCAGGAGTGGTTCAGTGACTCCTCAAACACCAGTAATGTATACTGGTGGCAGTCCATAAAATGGTTGTTATGCTATATAAGGGGGTGGGTATAGTTGGACTGGATGGAACCCCTAGACTTGGCCGTGGATGGATCATGGCTAAGCATACCCTCTCGATCGTGGATGGACCATGAGTTACTTGTCCGGTTTTGAGATCAAAGGGAAGATTAGATCGAATCAAGGATTGTTTGATCGGACTAAATCAGTCAAGGGGAATTCGAATGTGGACTTAGCCAAGATCATGGAGATGATCAGATGGCTTNATAAGGGGGTGGGTATAGTTGGACTGGATGGAACCCCTAGACTTGGCCGTGGATGGATCATGGCTAAGCATACCCTCTCGATCGTGGATGGACCATGAGTTACTTGTCCGGTTTTGAGATCAAAGGGAAGATTAGATCGAATCAAGGATTGTTTGATCGGACTGAATCAGTCAAGGGGAATCCGAATGTGGACTTAGCCAAGATCATGGAGATGATCAGATGGCTTGGTCAAGTGTGGGATCCGGTCAAGTTAAAAACGAGTTTAAGGGAACATGATCTGATGCAAAAACTGAACTGAACTGAGCCGGATGGACTGGTCCGGTTGAATTAAGATGAGCATAAGGAAGAAAATCAATTGGGCTGAGCTGGGACAGTTCAGCTGAGCTGACTAAAGTGGAATGTTGAGCTGAGCTGGGCAGTTGAGCTGGACTGAGCTAAGTAGGTACGGAGTTAGTAGCTGGACTGGTCAGATCAGACAAGGATGGTCGGATTCAGACAAGGACTGTCTAGATCAGACAAGGCAGTTATTCCTGTCATATCCAAACTAGGAAGCTCGCTAGGACTTAGCCAATTTTCGCCCAAGGAATTGGCGGGAACGGTTACTTGGCAGTTTTCACGCGAAAATGTGAATTTGCCTAAGTGTTTTTGGCGGGAACGGTTTTTCCCAATGATGGACGCGCCTAGGCGGTTATGGGCGGTTTCTCCTAAGACAAAACGCAGAGTTTTGTTGGTTTAAAAGGGAAATATATGCAGTTATCGTTTCTTCTCACGAAAAAGAACCCAGAAAGAAACAGAGTGCGATTCTAAGACATTTGGCTTGAGAGAGATGATCTGACTGGGCCGACTTGTTGATCAAGGTGACTGACTGCGAAAACCGATTGCCGAGACCGACTGCGATCATCTGAACCGAACATTCGACTCTAAGGCAAAGGTGAGTTCGTAACTGTAGACTTTCATAGGTTTCTGTGAAGGTCGAATGGACGTGAATGCTTGATTGATGGCCGATGGCCGCGTGTTCACTGTTCTTATGGACGATGGCCGAGTATCTTGATATCAAAGGCTGTTGGCCGAATTCATTTTAAACTGTTAAGGTTGATGGCCGGATTTACATGATTAAAACTGGAACTAAGTGTAAATTCATAAAGAAAACGAACTGGTTATGAACTTGTTGATCTATATGCATGGCTGGTGGGACGGGATGACCGATCTCACTCAGCAATTCTTTGCTGATGCATTCTGTGCGAATGCAGGTTCTGATTCTGGGCAAGATGGCTCTGTCTGAGCAGCACGCGGACCATGGCTGGGAGTGAAGGATGNGTTGATCTATATGCATGGCTGGTGGGACGGGATGACCGATCTCACTCAGCAATTCTTTGCTGATGCATTCTGTGCGAATGCAGGTTCTGATTCTGGGCAAGATGGCTCTGTCTGAGCAGCACGCGGACCATGGCTGGGAGTGAAGGATGGATGGATTGTACTTAGTATTTAAATGGGTAGTTGGTCGGATTTACATTGTAATATCTTATTAGCAAACTGACTTTGTGATGTATTCATATTTTATCGGTTTTTACTATGGTTTTCATTCGAGAATTA
>OVAN01002501.1:0-33165 GCA_900406275.1 Anastatica hierochuntica
TGATTTAAGATGAGTATTTATAGAAATAAAGAAGTCGGGTCGGGTTGACCCATGACAAACAGGGTCAAAACCCAAGTTTTAAGTGAAAAAAGGAAGGTTGCGGTTTGGGCTGGCTGTTGCAGACCGCAAGCCAGACTACCCTGGACCACCAGCCATGATCTGAAGCTAGCTTGTGGTCTGGCTTGGTGTTGTGGACCGCCAGCCAGTCATGCCTGGACCGCCGGCTTCGGTGCTAAACGTGTTTGTGCTTGCATTCAAGTCCCGGGATTCATCCATTCTCATCAAGGTTACCTGAAATAGGGTAGAAGAGAGGAAAAGAATGTACAAATGCATTTCTAAGGACATCTACATGATACTAAAGACTTTTACTTAAAAACTCATGCTAAAACTACTTAAAAAGAACCTTAATTCAATGAGAATGATGCTAAATTCCAAGCCTAAATCATGCAAATTTTATAAACATCACACACTCACCGAGATTAAAAACCATGACACTCTCTCAAAAAGCTTACTTTCCCACCAAAGCTTCCATCGTCATAGCCAAATACACCTACCACCATGAACTACTCAGCCATCTCCAAAATACTCGCCGTCCTAGACAAAAACCCATGCCAGTTTTACAATGACAAAGTCACGATCCATGTGGTCTACACTTGGGAGTTCAAGAACTTTAAGAAGGAGAAGTTCTTCTATTCGACTCTTAGCTAATCAAACTAGCATCATTATATGGCACTAGATGAACTTCTTTCTTCAGTTAACCTCCACCAGCAACATAATGGAAGCCTTTGTGTAAACTGATTTGCAATTACCCAATGAAGCTACCTAGTTTCACATTGACTGAATTATAATCACCAAATAAATCAATCTCTCCTTAGTTTATAAATGAAATTGATCGTATTAAAGCATTACGGCCCACAGGTAGTCGACCTATGAGAATATGTGTTTAAGATTATGGCGTCTTTCTGAGATGTTGATGCCACAAAGTTTGTGGTTGATAGATGATAACATGCATATTTTTCCCTCTTTTCTTTGATTCATAGTTAAGAACATTTATTTGTTGTTTTCCTTCTCCTCTAACTAACGGTTGGTTTTCCCTAGAACTTGAAAATAAAAAGACAACCATATCTTACACCAACTTTGTAAATTGATTTCACAAATTTTTCATTAATTTGTTATGCTTTCTGTATAAATATATATATTGAAAAAAGTGAGGAAATTTATAAAGAACTATTCTTCAAGATTGAAGATTAAAGACAACAACCTGCAGTTTAATTAGTTTGATATCAGATTTTGAAAGTGACTTGTTTTTTTGAAAGACATAGTGGGGTGTCATCAAGCTTATTACGTTTTATGTACTATGCTTTCAACCCTCTTGCTAAGTTTTATTTTATGTTTTTGGCTATTCATTGTTTCAGGTAGAAGATTTGGCTAGATTGAACTACGAAAATGCATGAAAATAGCTTGGACACTAAAATCACAAAAAACAGAGACACCTCTGCTTTCTTCTCTATAAAGTTGCCGATATCCGATTGATATGCAGCCTTACAGACGACTTCACCAACTTCTCAACAATAGGCACTGCGACCCAAACCTCCTGATTTAATATATTCACTTATATGGACAAAAAACGAATAACTTGCACATGCTTTTTCAATATGCTTTACTCATGTACGATAGCTGACCGGATAGAATTCATAGCCTTTCAACTTTCAAACTAAAATATTTGTAGTGTAGTATGTGTTGTAGGCATTCATATTCAACAACTAAGGACCTGTAAGCGACGAATATACACCTTATATGTGAAGATTCATACCATCTATTCAATAAAGCAACATAATTTATACTCCCTTTGTTTCAAAATGTAAGGTATATTAGTTAAAATCACGAATGATAACACATTTTTACTTTTTATATTTTAAGAAAAAGTAAAGCATAATTTTTTCTCTTGCATTTAATCAAAGAAGAAGAATAATTATTTAAAGAAAAAATAGAAAAAAAGAGAAAGGTAACCAATAATAAATTGTTATCTTTGAGTTCACTTTTAACTTTTTTTGCATTGGATTTACAAAATAACTTATATTATGAAAAACAAATTTCAAAAAAATTTACATTTTGAAACGGAGGAAATAGTATTTAAAGCACATCCTTATAAGAGATACTAAACGTGGCATAGCAGAATAGCAGAAAAACATATGGGTAACATATTTGAGTTCGTATTTCTAAAATAGAAAAATAATATAAAATAAAGTGTCCTTAATTAACGTAATTTGAAGAATATAAACCAAATTCTTCGATGAAATTGTTAGTTACTCACGTAAAAGCAATAAATAGAAATACACTCCAATTTTGGTATAAATTCAATGTTACAATATACGTGGATTAAATATTACTAAAAATCTACAACCTTATTCCTAAAAGGTTAACCTCATTAATATTACAATTACAAATCCGCCGGAATACAAAATAATAACCAAACCAAAACTACCCATAAATACTTTCAAAGCATTTCAGCTCCCTCAAAAAAAGTTATTGGTAAAACTATAGCAAATAATACAATGCAATAACCAAAATACGATAAATGCGTCACACATCTATGCTCTAGACACGAAGATAGATCTAGTTATATATAAGATTACAATATCATTAGGGTTACCTAAGTGTATAACGGGATCCAAGTCCCTTGCGCTAGAAGAAACACAAAATCCTTTTACAAAATTTCGGATATATAAAAACATAAAGTTATTGTAAAATTCTCTCAAACAAACGAACTTTTATAATAAAAAATTAAATTATGTAACCGAGTCTCCAAAAAGAATCTAGGAAATTCTATACATTGCTTAAAAGATCCGATGTATGTGTCTCGGGTAGAATTTAAAAGATCTCATGCGTTCTTTTTTTTCTTGGTGCTTCCAAACAGTGGACTATCTACTCCTTCTTCCATGAAATCATCTGAGACATTTTTTTCTATCAAAATTATAAGTTATAGAATTGAATTCTTGAAACGCATCAAACAAAGAAAAAACGAGTTTATATTAGTAAGGGTAAAAGAGTAATATATTTCTACAATTTTTAATGGGAAAATAAGCTAAATGGATCTTTTGATAAAAAAGGTGAATTTATTCATTATCAGATAATATTGGGAGATCAATTGAGCTTGATCTAAGATTCCTTATAGGCATGTTTCGAAAGTTCACAAAAAATGTTAAAAAATGATAACTAATATGATTCAAAAAATTCAAGATCACAACTTTGTTAGTCCTAGACAAATAACAAAGTAGTTGTTGGGACTTCTTTAGGCTCCATGTCCAATTCTTTTCTCTTAATATGACATTTTCCGTTTTGGGTCCAGTGGCAAAGCCTGTACAAATTTTTTTTATTGGACTCTTTCCCAAAAAAATCTCATACTAAGTGGAGTTGGACATTACTTATATATTAGACATTCCCTTCTAATATTTCTGATGTGGGATTCGGGTTAAACTCGACATTAGCTGATAACAACTTGTAAGCCTCAAAATCAAACGCGAACACACATTTATCTATTCGCCGGAACTTGTATAACTAAGAAAAGAAGAGATTTTGAGAAGTTTTAGGTTCGAGATAGCCATGAATCAGAGTAGGGGGAGGGGCCCTTCTCCAAAAATCGTTCAAGCTGCCAACCATTAAATGAACCAAGACAACCAATCGAAGGGGCTTAACCTGTAATGAAACAAGAAAATCGATCGAAAAGGAGAACACTTGGGTGAAGACGCGATCAATTGGGTTTTTCCGGTGTATCTTTTTTCAGCATCTCCTTCGAGAACATTTAGAATTGAGATTTGTAGCATAAGCATAGTTGACGGACTCCACTACAAATAGGCGGAATACACCATAAACGGTTTTATTCTCTAATCAAAGTCTATAAGTCTTGAGGGACATCGTTAGAGGAAGAAGAGACCAAACATCGGCTGGAACATAACGCCTTGGTTAGATGCCGAAACAGTTAAAGGAAGGATCTTTTGTATTGCCTCATAATTGTAAAATCCAACAAGCTTCCCAGAGAAGATAATCCGTAGACAAACTTCTGACAAACTAGCATACCAGGGTAAACTAGCGAATAGACATGAAGACGAAATTGAGAGGCAGCGAAGCTCTCCGGAGAAACCCTCACCCACTGTTGTTTAGATATGACCCAAATCTAACAAGAAACCCTCGAATCAAATCTTAGATGAAAATCCTACGCGTAACCCTCATCATAAACCTCGTCATCGCTCTAGCTTCGCCATAGAAACTTGCATCGAATGACTTAACCACCGGAGATTGAGATCGCTAGAGGAAACCAAAACAGAAAGCATATTATCTTTGGTTGGGGGAAGCGACTTAGGGTTGATGCAACAAGGAAAAGAAAGGAAAAATAGGGGTGGCGGCAAGTGGTAGAGGATGGCCGCCGACCACCAGAGACGTAAGGGAGTAGGTTTTCTACAAGAGAGAGAAAATTATATTCCATTTTTCATGGGTGAGAGAAAGTTTTATTAAAAATGAACTTTTTACGATGTCTTTGTATATATATACCATTTAATTTAATATTTGGTAATCAAAACTTTTTTGTTATTGCTAATCTTATTTTACCCATAATTATAAGCAATCATTTAACTATTAAAAAGTTGATAATTCAGGCCTCTCCTTCCCTCCACGCCAAATCACAGGAAGAGCCCCCCCCCTCGCGCCACGTCAGCTTCAAACATCATGCCGTCTCAGCATGACACGTACTATTGTCTTCGTAGAAGAAATGACAAGCATTCCTCAGCTGGACCGGAGCACGAAACCAAGCCTAATACACCAAAACCAAGCTAAATAAATCGATGATCTACATATTATTTTAGAAGCTTATTGGGTTAAAGACAATATTGAACAAGGCCCATCATTTGCAAAGGGTCCATTAGGTTAGACACCACTTCCCCCATCAATGGCGAAACCCTCTTTGCCGCAGCTTCCCTCCTCTTCTTGCATCTTCCCACTACCCCACTCCTTCTCTGTAACTGACGCCTTCAATGGCTGTAATTGCTTGGGTAATTAAGGCAATACATCTCACCTCCTTAACTCTTCATCGCCGCCACTCTCCCGCAAACGAAACCCTCCTCTGTCACAGCTCTCCCTTCACCTCCCCGACCCTCTTCACACCTCTTTTGTAACTCCCTTCTTCAATTGCTGTAATTGGTTTAACAGTTAATGCAATACAACCTCATCTCCTCTTCTCCTCTACGCCGCCATGCTTTATATATATCGACGCCCTGACCTGCAAAAAATTGTACCCCATTCCTCGCCTCACCACCCCCTCACACGAAACGCCACCGAATATGCCTCACCGGAGCTCTCTCACCTCATCTCTCTTCACGATGTTATGGCCATATCGCCGGAGAGCCGAACGTTAGCTGTTCTTGACGAGACAAACAATTTTTTCTGCAATGAAGAGGTAGCAATCAGAGTGATCCACTCTTGGGAGGCGCGGAACTTCAAGAAAGGGCAGCTGTTGATGGGCCTAGAACTTCTCCTCCTTGATTCCTAGATGACCTCTATGTTGATTGTATCTTACGTATATTTAAACTATACACTTGCTCATTATTGAACTCTCACTAACGAACTGATGATTCGCAAATTATACTCGCAGTCCACTATGGTCCAAGGATTCATCCCAGCTAGTCGGCTCCCACGATTTGTGGATATGATTCATGCCGGGAAAACTTACATTATCCGGCGGTTCATGTTAAAGCCTGCCCGTGATCGATTCAAAGTCGTTGATCACAAACGTACTATCATCTTCACGGACCTGACCTCTGTTGTCGAAGTTCCAGACACTAGGATAGGGATCCCGAAGCAGAAGTTCAGAATTCGGCTCAAAGAAGAGTTCTCTGCAATTGTGGACAAAGATGTGGACCTCTTCGGTAAGAACCATCTTATAATCTCTTTTCCAAACCTTTGTCTACTTTCTGCTCCTCTAACACACATTTAACCTACAGACATCCTTGGCCAAGTTGTGCTCATCAATGGTGTAGGTGGCAGTGCTGACACAGGGATCTCTAAGGATTGCGTAACTGTGCATCTCCGGCTAAAGGAGTAAGTAATCTAAGATAATAATTTAGTGCTCTTCTATGGTGATTTACGTATCTTAGAGTCCTCACATGTGTGTCAATTACTACTAACAAATAAAATGTTACTAACCTATAATGTGTCTCAATTATTACTATCAAACTAGATTATAACAGAATCTTATTAACTCATTAGAAACCCCTTCAATGCCTGATCTACAGCTGCTGTGTTAGTGATCTGGAATAATAATATTACAGCCCAGTGATCCTATTAATGTTTGTCTATAATGTCTTTGGTCTATAATGGCAGTGGGGAAATTATGCAAGCATATCTGTGGAAAAACATTGCAGGGCAGGTCCGCCATCATTGGGAGGAAGTGGACAACAAACCCACTATCATGCTCCTCACAACAGTGAATGCCAGAACCCTTGGAGGAAGAAACACCAAACCACATACTTCAACTAGATTACTGTATTAACATTACAAAGCAACTAACATTAGTCATACCAAATTGCAGGTGTAGCATGCATCAAGACAACTGCTTCTAGCCGAGTATTCTTCGACACTGACGTGGCGGAGAGTAAACAATTTCTTGAATGGTGAGTTCTGTGCCCTTATCTTACTTTCAGGAAAAAAACCAGTAGCCACACCAACCAATCTTTCATATAAACAGGGTAAGCGCTGGATCTCCAGGGATGCCGATTATCAATGCCTCCACTTCCGCTGTCACCAAGATTGAGACAGCGACAATTGATGAGCTCCATCAGTTCCTGCAAATTGCAGATCTTGAGGTAATCAATTCAGCAGAAGAATTTAAAACACCAAACTTTTTCTCTAAAATAAAACTAAAATCTGACACAAGAACTGATTTTACATGCGCAGACATTCAAGCTACTGGCCACAATTTCAGATTCAACCTAAGGTCGCTGCCTCTCCGCATAAGTCGATCAACTTATCCCACTTCTCTTTGTCTTTGCTTTTGTTTTGTCTTTGTCTTTGTCTTTGTCTTTGCTTTGTCTTTGCTTTAGTTTTTAACTCTTTTGTTTCAACGAAACAGACTGTTTCTACCAATTGAATTATTATAAACTAAGTGGTCATGTCAACTTAACCAGTCACACAACCTAAACCGATACCTCTCTATTCTTTCCTTATAATGGTGACCTTGATTGAGGAAAATAAAATACAGCAACCATGATCTTTCCTTGGTCGTAAGCTACATATGCAAAAAAATAACTAAATTCCTGAATTTTTTAAGTCCAAAAACATTTTCGAAAGATAGGTTGCAGAACTAAAAGTATATTGTTATGCATATCATTGTCATCATTTGTCTTCGTTTGAGCTTCTATTTTCCACACAGTGATACTTCTTTTTTGGTTGTTTGTTAGTTTTTGGTTTTTTTCCCGAACCGAAAATCACAACAGAGGATTAAAAAGAAACTTCTGAAGTATTTTATCATATAAATAAGAATCTATTTTCCTCGAATTCTCGATGTCCTTTGTAGAAATAAAACATGTTTTGTTCTTAACTTAGCTGATTACCCAATTGATATTTTAGTATGGCCACACAAAGTTAGATTTTAAATGGAAAGTTTGATTGCAAAACTCAAAGTATATTGTTATGCAGATCATTGTCATCATTTGTTTTTGTAGGATGTCCGAGTGCAAAGGCTACTCCTCCATTACTATTCTTCTACAAACAAAGCCACAGTCTACGAGGCAAGAAAATCAAGAGAAGAAGACAATGAGCAGGGACAATAACACACCATCGCTCTAGGGAAAAAACAAACAAGTAACTCTCACTCAAATGCTATTTGAATACAGTGATTACTTATAATTAATTCCAAAATGAATCACGCACAACTTAAAAGAACAGAAGCAAGTCAAATTACTGTTCACATATAGCAGACTAAGAAATCGCTGTAACTCAAACAACAAAAGACCAAAAAACAAAACACATGATCAATAGATCAAACTCGAAGCTGGAACTATACGACTTCGTTCTCTTACTCTTAAACCGAAGGAGAAGCCTCAACAGGTAATCCTTGAGTGATGACCGTAAGGACAAATCCTAAGAGCTTATGCTCGGATCATGTAACGCAGAAGAAACTTCACCGCTACATGACCCGAAGGTCAAACCGTGGGAGAAACCGCAGCAGGTCACGCACCGGCGGTCAACCCGGAGCAAAGACATTTGTTGCACATTCCCGCAAGTGTATACATGACACATATCGGCCGCACAAAAAGGTCGCACAGTCAACAGGATAATCCGCAGGAAGCAAACAAATTTGCAGTGAGAAACCACACTCGGCCCGTGCTTCACTCAAGGTAAGGAATACCACAAAGATTTAACGGCATAATATACATGCTCGGGAAGTCAAACCGAAGCAGGAACCTTCCCACCTAATGTCTGGCTCCTGATTCCAAACACAAAAGCTCCACTAAGTCATGTTCCAGTTGTGGATACGAAGACCAAAACACACCAGTCCATGCTCTGGTGGTGCTTCCGAAGGAGAAAACATACCCCTTGATGTCCCAATGGGTGGAACCGTACCAAAGGAAAGAGAGGTCTCATGGAGAACTCACCACAACTCAAATCGCAGGACATATATCTACACTCAGAATCATACAACTCATGTTCATTCAATTATTCCGTTACGGATACAGTAAACATCAGTAAATCTCAAACATACCAATCACGGACATCCAAATGCTCTTCAAATATTGTAATTACATCTACATTCTCAAACAAATAATACAACCGGCCAAAAAACAATAGCAACTAACAATGTCCATTACCACGCCAATCACACCACTACTCCGTCCCACACAAATCAAGGGACCACCAAAAGAAACTATTAACTAGAGAATAGGAATAATCAACAAGTGTATCGCCAGGGATAAGCACAAAAGGAAACTAAGAGCATTGAGAGGAATAAATACAGATACAAACAACCTCAAAGAAACTCCAAAACAAAGACAACCAAAAAATATGAACAACAGCAGTGAAAGAAGACTACTCGGTGCTTGCCCCACCGAGGTTGGATTCTACAACACTCCAATTACTATCCGACTACTCCGTTTCTTGGAAATAAAAGAGTGCAGCAACAAAGACAACACAACAGGGTTGAGCATGGTCATGGTTGACACACAAGTAATATCTCCTAAGCTATACTCAAAAATTAGACACCCGAATTCCTAACTTTAATCCAACATACTATGATCACATAGGGGCAATTGGTGGAAGGGTTTATGAACCCCACATTAGTCCCAACACACAAAGGCAATTTAAGAGAGGGGATGTTATACGAAATTTCCGCCTTCTACACTGAAGACAACAATCAGATACACAAACTAACCGACCATATATGCACCGTCAACATATCAATCAATACATCAATTCGAGTTCTCCTTTATATGGATGTTAACATACCTTACTATAAATTCTGGGTGCACAACGACAATCAACTTCAAGCCCTCGCCGGGACAAACGCCAAACTTCCTGGTAACTATGACCCCCAATAACAAATATCATACAATGTCTCAAATACTCAATTTAACGACATCCAAAGCGTAGATGTGGTCGGACAGATTCGCTTGGTCCAAGGAGTTGGATTAAAAAACTCACAGTGTGGCCACAATCACACAATAGTGAGGCTAAGGATAGGCAGGTACAAAACAATACATGTAGATTTAATATCGATCTAAATGAATCAGCGGCCTGAGCGTTCATATTTAATCGAAATTGTAGGACAACAATTGCTCGGCTTAACCTATGGGGTGAACAAGCAGTGGCTCTCAAGGAACTATAGTTGAACAAGCGTTTAAGACGGAAAGTCGTTTTAGTCACGAGTGTTAATCCAAAGATATACTTAGGTATGACTACACTAAGAACAGAAAATACAATGCATTGGTTTCGAACACATGCGCTTTGTTAACACAATCTTGATTAGGAACACTAATCCTTGAGGAAACATATGGCACCCAACTCTACTTTGATAAAAAAAAACTCACTCCCATCAAAGACTTCTACCGGAAAGTGTTGAAGAGAGAGAGAACCGTGACACAATAGGATCGCACACTACTGAAGGTGGAAGAATAATTACACAAGGAGCTCATAGAATACTATTCATACGTTGCATTTTGCTTTTTTTAATCACAATACCAAGAAATTGCGTATATTAAAATAAATGAAATTTAATATGCGCATACAACCCGAGGACTTCAACCAAAATTAATATAATAATAGAATCGCACATAATAGGTAACCGTATGAAGTTATTGACATTATAAACAAAACGCCTAAAACCAAAAACAAACACAACTCAGATAGGAAGCTCGAAAAGATGTTCCCATGGGAAATATTTACAACATTTATGTGGGAAATATGTTTAATAGGCTATAAAATATTGGGGTTAACAGTTCTAAAATGTATTCACACAGGGGTTGGCCCACCAATTTCCAACATCGAAGCAATTGTAGAAATACTAAATATTTACCATTTTTTATAAAACACGTAAATTTGCAGAGCAAGGAAACTTAAACTCTAAACAAAACGAATAATTTAGTTTTAAAGAAATAACACCATAACCAACGGCTCATAAATGTGAATTCTCCATTTTTATTTAACAAAGGAAAGAAGTATAATCTCGCCGCACGTTAAATATTGTAATCAATAATTGAATATTGGGTGTAATCAATAATTGAATATTGGGTCATCAATACAAGGAATGCAATTAAAGGAGGTGACAAATCAAATCAAAATATAGAAGACAATAAATATGGTAAATGAGAATTAAGAAATATTCCCAAGCAAACTATATAAAACAAAAAACCTCAAAAAACCATTATAATGAAAAAAAACATCTCAAGCGCAGACTTACACAAAACCTAAACACTAAAAACCAATTACAATAGGAGATGGCAAGTAGCAGTAGAGGAAAGAGGAAGCGCACGGCCACACCTCCGAACAGTCCACCAGGTAATCAAAACTTTTAAGTCAACATACTTACTATTAAAAGTGTATGAACCAGATGATTGCACAACCTTGAGACATAATATTGTTACGTACCATACACCATGAACCTACCTACCCTCCCAAGAATTGTTACTAACCCAAAATTAAAAAGCCAAAGTACAAATGTTACGATCAAATGTTAGTAGACCACCGTTAATTGCCAGAGAGTTGACGCAACCGATCGGTGAATGAAAACCAAAAGTTAAGTAACAACCAATATAAAGACCGACATTTTGGTCAAACACGGGCGGTACAACTTATCACCCAAATGAAGCAAAACATGTAGTCACTGGTGTAATACGAAATTTAAATATAATTCCACCAAACAGTATATACTATTTAAAAAATCTAAATATATATTATACTCAAATAAGTATATATAAAGTTTTCCCTTTTTTTGAATATTATAAAGTATATATAAACTTTTTTCTTAAAACTTTAAAAATGGGAATTTGCTAGCCATTGGAATCTAACAATTAAAAATATAATTAAATTGACGAAGTTATAAAGTCTATACACGACGTCCCATCTAATACCATTGATATATTTATGAGATTTCCCCACAGGTAAATTTCTAAAAACTAATTCCATACCTAAACAAATGCCGAGAAATTCAAAAATTATGTTCTCCATGCATAGAAGCTTTTTCCCATTTAATATCAGTTGCAAGAACAAACGAAATTTGTTTATAGAGTAATTTGGTGCATATAAAAAAACATAAACGAAGAATATAGTCAGACAAAGATATACGCAACGAATTTAACATAATTATACAAAGATAAAAAAAACCCTTCTACTCGAGTGCGTATTTTAAAGTTCATTTTTTAAAGTGTGTACTTCTCACAAAATGATCAATTAAAATCTCAACATACTCAAAATAAAAACATTTTCAACATTAGTAGTAATTTTAATTTAAAAAGTAAACACATATTTTTAGAAACGTAACGATCTGTTATTTGAGCAAAAACCCACCAGAAACTTTAAAAATGTGAAACTATTTGCAAGAGTCTAAAACCCTCCACATTACTTTAAACGAAGGGAATTTAAAAACTGCTGTTATTACTGTTCGTTTTTGGTCTTCCAAAATTTGATTTACAGTGACTCAGTTTTGCAAAATGCGGGGTTTTTAGTGCAAAACAAAACTATGCACACAACCGTTTGGTTTGAAGGAAAAACATGCCGGTTCCTTCAACATGTGTTCGACTCAACTTCAAAATACAAAACTAAATCAAAATTGAAGCCTATCCATTCGAAAAATAAAAATTTCCACACTAATGTGACAAATATTTCTTAAACTTACATTGTTACCTCCAAATACACATTCCTGAAACCTTTAAAAGTAAAAGGTTACTTCTGCCAAAAACATATAGTTAGAAACTAAAACCCTTCAAAAACATTACCAATACCAAATCATCCAAGAATTTAGGAACCAAGACGAGAAGTGGAAAAAGGAAAACATCAATGACCCAGAGCAAAATCAAACATCATATCGTGAAAAACTTGAAAATCATAGAAACATTTGTAGATACAGAACTTACCTTATTATTAAATTAATTAGTGGACACACTCTTCTCCAAATGACGATAGCGAGACAAAAGTAAACAGAGTATAATCAACTTCTAATAAATTAACATAAATATTGCTAATGTTTAAGCGACTGTTATAGTAATAACATATTCTTATGTACATATTATTATTCATAACAACGCAGGTTTGGAGAGTAACGAAGAAGAGCATTTGCAACCTATCCACACATACTACAGTTGTAAGTACCTACCACCATCTATTAACTAAATAAACCAAAAAAAAGTTAACTCTTGGTTTTGGTATCCGTGATATAGGTGGTTGTACCACATGCTCGAAAATCTGTAAGTGCACCGACAAACTCTTCTATTACAAAAATATAATATAAGACAACAAAAGAACTAACGAATTATTTGGAAACTAAATTAAACTACAGTCCGCACAAAGAAAGCAAGGTCTCGACGAAACAAAGGGCATAACAGTTCGTCTGACAAACATATGGAAAACTCGACATGACGCAACCAGAGTCAAGAAGAGAACTTTCAAGCCTTCAACCTCCACTCAACCTGCGCAACAGAAGGCATTACCAAGGGCAAAGCAAGAAACATTAAGAAGAGGTAACCACATTAAAAAATAAACATTTCAAATTAAATGAGCACAAGTAAACTCATAATATAAATTTACACAATGCAGGAACGTCTACACAAAAATGTACAAAAGATCCACCACCAAATATAGCTTTGTACGACTGTAAGTTCACTTTGAAACTAATACTTTACTACTTAATGAATTCAATAATTTAAAATAACAATAAACCTACCAAAAACAAAATATAGCTATTTTGTAACTACTTTAATACCCACCACAAATAGTAAAACAAATTTTTTTTTTTTTATAAGGAGATTAGAAGAATTTATCGACAACGTACACTATTAAAAACAATTTATTAAGAAATTTCAACCCAATGAACCCAAAACCATATGAAATCCAAACTAACAAAAACATATTAATAATTTCGAACATTACAGGTGGATGTGAACGCTGCTCTAACATAGGTATGTTCTACAGTTTAAACATTAACTGTTTAAAATCAAACAAATATCACTAATCAATAACCGCTATACTTTTGCAGTTCGCCAAAAAAATGTCAGACGCATGAGACAAGCAATAATAATGTCTAAACGAGCATCGAAACAATCTACAGGTAAATAAATAGCCACGTAGTTTTATCTACAATAATTACACTCCCTACCCAAAGAACCCAAAAAAAAAACCGATCTTTGAAAAACAGAGGAGGGGTCATCAAGCCACCAACAACTATCAAAAGCAGAAAAGAAGCTTCTTAAAGGTACATTACTAGATGTCATTAAATTTAAAATAAATTTTTCACAATGCTACAACCAAGTACAAGATGTGACATGCTGCCTTAAAAAATAGAGAAAATGACGAAGGAAAATCCAATAATGCAATGCACCTTCTGTAACGCATCAGTATGGTACTCTGAAAGAACCGGCGAAGATAGTAGAACAGGCACGCCCCTTTTCACAATATGTTGTCAACAAGGTCGTGTTAAGTTACCCTCCCCCTAAGAGAGCCACCCCTATACCTAAAAGGACTCATGAAGGATCCGTCATTTCGAGCTTTACTACGTATATACAATTCTATACTAGCCATTACATCGATTGGAGGGAAAATAGATCACTCAGTCTCAACAGGAAATGGGCCACCGTGCTTTAGAATACATGGCCAGAATTACCACCACATCGGATCATTAATTCCTATTGTAGGGCAACCGCCGAAGTATCTACAAATGTATATTGTAGACACAGAGAACGAGGTAATCAATCGTCTCAACACGATGTCAATGAGGACATCCAGAGGGGAATTACGTGAAGAAATAGTTGAAGGCCTAATCAAGATGCTCGACGAACATAATTGCCTATGTAAATTCTTCTGGCGAGCAAGAGACATATTTAAGGCAAACGATATCGAAGATCATTCAATCAGAATAATTGGCCAGAAAAAAAGGAAAGACTTATGATCTACCAGAAGTCGGGGAAGTAGTCGGACTAATAGTGGGTGATATATCTGCTACTACTGGTTACAAAGACGTTGTTGTGTAACTACAGTCAACACAGTTGCAACAAATTAGAGATGACCACCCCCTATTCATGAGCTTGCAATACCCCCATCTCTTCCCATACGGATAATATGGATTCCACACAGAAATTCCTCATGCTGTCACTCAAGCAGGACAGTCAAAGCGATCATTTATTAGTATTCGCGACTTCTATGCCTACCAAATCCAAACGCGCCTAAACGAAGGTATGACAATTATAATGGCTGGACGCTTATTTCACCAATATATTGTCGATGCATACACCACAGTTGAGCAAGAGAGGTTACGGTGGGCTAAAGATAACCTAGTCCAGCTAAGAGCAGATTTGTACAACAATGTCTTCGACGCAATCAGTAAGGGCGACACTGAGACTAAGAAGCATGGTTCCCGAATAATACTACCATCCAGTTTCACAGGTGGCCCGCGGTACATGATCGAAAAATACCACGATGCAATGGCTATATGTCGGGCATACGGAAATCCAACCCTTTTCATCACTATGACGGCAAATCCAAACTGAAGGGAGATAAAGGACCATCTAGCGACATACGGGGGGGGGGGGGCATCAGGCAACGAAAGACCAGACATAGAGAGTCGCGTATTCAAAATGAAGCTAGACGAATTATTAAAAGATCTAGAATGTGGGACATTTTTCAACCCACACATAGTAGGTACACGTCTAAACATTTTTGCTACTTTTTTCCTAACACTTGCAAACTGAAACATACAATTAAACCATTGCAGCTCTTCACACCATAGAATTCCAAAAGCGTGGCCTACCTCATGCACATATCTTGATATGGCTCGACAAAGCTCCAAAAAACCCCACTGCTGAGATAATCAACCAAATAATATGTGTTGAGATGCCAAACAAGGAAGAAGACCCCGAAGGGTTCGAGCTCGTGCAGAAGCACATGATGCATGGCCCATGTGGCGTACACAGGCCAAAATCACCATGCATGGAGAAGAACGTATGCACAAAGAAATACCCACAGAAATTTACAAAGGAAACAATCCTCGACAAAAATGGGTACATCATCTACCGCCGAAGGGAAAACAAAGACAATGTGGCTACGAAAGGAGGGATAAAGTTGGACAATCGCTATGTTATTCCGCATAATATTGACATCCTGAAGAAGTACAAAGCCCATATCAACGTGGAGTGGTGCAACACGACAAACGCAATCAAGTATCTATTCAAGTACATAACAAAAGGGGTTGACAAGGCGACAATTTTGATCAAGAAAGGAAGACCGCAATCATCGGAGACAGACGGAAATACCGCTTCTATGCTACCCAGAGATGAGATAAAAGAATACCTCGATGCCTGTTTCTTATCTGCATGTGAAGCTATGTGGCGCCTTCTAGCATTCCACATCCATAAAAGGAAACCGTCAGTACAGAAGCTTATTATCCATTTGCCAGATCAGCACTCAATCACGTACAAAGACACTGATGACCTTGCACGTGTTCTACAAAAGATTGGTATAGATAAAACCATGTTCACCACGTGGATGGACCTGAACGAAAATGATCCCGAGGCGAGAAAGTTGACATACATCGAGATACCTCTATTTTATGTATGGGATCAAGATGCTAAATCTTGGCATAAACGTAAGCGTGGGAGATCAATAGGAAGAATAGTAAACATCCACCCAGCTGCGGGAGAGCTGTATTATCTCCGTATATTATTGAACATCGTCGTGGGCCCAACATCGTATGATGATATTCTAACGGTTAATGGGGTAAAGAAAGCGACATTTAAGGATGCATGCATAGAAAGAGGGTTTTTGGATAATGACAAAGAATGGTTTCATGCAATGGACGAAGCAAATCATTGGGCTACCCCACACCAGCTCTGCCACCTATTTGTGCTCCTGTTGATATATTGTGAAGTTGTTGAGCCAGAAAAACTATGGGAACACTGCTGGAAAATGTTGTCTGAAGACATCCTCTACAAAAAACGAAGAACTTTTGGGTTCAAAGAGCTTGAGCTACGTGAAGAAGATCTCAAAGAGTACACTCTGATAGAAGTCGAGAAACTATTGCGCTTACATGACAAGTCGCTATCGGACTTCACTAAGATGCCTGCACCAAGTCCAAACATCTTAAAAGATTTAAAGAACAGCCTCTGGATGTAAGAGCTACAATACAACACCCTTGCTGAGAAACATCACCACGACGAATTATTCAGCACACTTAACGAAGCGCATAAAAAAACATACGAAGCGGTTATAAACTCAGTCAACAAAAAACTCGGGAAGTTATTCTTCCTTTACGGCCCAGGAGATACTGGGAAAACATATGTGTACCGCACAATCATCTCCAAGTTACGTTTGATCGAGAAAGTGGTTCTAACGGTAGCTTCCTCAGGTATAGCGGCTTTGCTCCTTCCAGGAGGTCGCACAACTCACTCAAGGTTTAAGATACCTCAAGATGTCACCAAAGACTCGATGTGCAAAATTAAAAGGGGAACAATGCTCTCACAACTGTTAGCTAAGACAGAACTTATCATTTGGGACGAAGCTCCTATGGCACATAAACTCACCTTCGAGGCGCTTGACAGAACCCTCAGAGACATACTCTCGGAAACAGATGCAACAACAAGCGAAAAATCATTCGGAGGGAAAACAGTTTTACTTGGAGGTGACTTCCGCCAAATCTTACAAGTCATACCACAAGGAACAAGAGCAGACACCGTGATGGCCTCCATTAGCCAATCATATTTATGGGGCCATTGTAACATCTTGACCCTAGAGAAGAATATGAGGCTCAAAGCATCAGAAACAAAATTTGCCTCATGGTTACTCAGTGTGGGAGACGGCACCGCTACAGTGGCCAATAAATCGCCTCCAAAAGAGGATCACGATGGAGAAATTATATCTATTCTCCCAGAATTCTTCATGGAAAAAAGTGGGGACCCATTAGCAGATATAGCAGCGGCAACACTATCCTCAAGCGAGTCCTTAGAACAAGGCGACCACCAGTTCACAGAGCATGCTATATTAACTCCCAGGAATGAAACAGTTGATGACATCAATGACTACATGCTAAGTCATATGCCCGGAGAACTAAAAGATTATCTAAGCGTATATAGCTACGAGATAGCCGAGACAGTAGGCCGCGATTACGGTGCAATGTACCCTACTGAGTATCCAAACTCCTTAGAGTTTCCAGGACTCTCAAAACATAAGCTTAAGCTCAAAATAGGCTTCCAATTATGCTCCTAAGGAACATAAACCAAAGAGAAGGGCTATGTAACGGAACAAGGTTAACAATCACACAACTGGGAGAGCGGGTGATTGAGGGACAGGTGATAACAGGGATAAATGCCGGACAAAAGGTCCTAATACCCAGGATTATTCTTTCACCAACCAAAAAAAATCACTCATTCACACTACGAAGACGATAATTCCTAGTGAGGATTTGCTACGAGATGACGATCAACAAAAGTAAGGGCCAAAGCTTGAAAAAAGTACTCCTTTACTTGCCGAAACCAGTCTTCAGTCACGGACAACTTTATGTCGCGCTTTCAAGAGTAACAACCCCACAAGGGTTACAAATCTTACAAGGAGACGAAAAACAAAACGAGAGTGCAACGAATATCGTCTACAAAGAAATCTACTTAAGACTACCCAGAAGCTAAGGTACGTAATCCTACACAAAATAATATACAGTAAAAGGACATAAATTGAAAACAAAGAAAACAATACTGCGTACGAAGACACGTTACCAAACAAATACATATATAAAACTAATGTAACATTTCATGTTATTTGCAGATTACCAGATGGAAGATCTACAGAGGTCAGGACAACATCTTAACTCCATGCAGAAGGGCACCGTGGCTAACAAAAGAAACACAAAGCCCACCGGAACACATTCCCACGCTACAAATTTAGAAAAGTCCTTAGCTTAATCTCTTACCATAAAAATAATAATAAAATATGTTAAGGGCTCCAAAACAAATCCCACCAATAATAATGCCCTAAGATATGGTTTCTTGTGTTTTTTGGTGTATCCTAGTCAATTTTTAATTAAAAAAAATGTTAAGATACCCATTAAAAAACTTTGTTAAAGATGTCTTAAGCTGTTGTTTTACCGTTCCGACCTTTGATCATCGAAAAATGGACCCTCTAATAGTGAACACTGGTTCCTCCTCCCTCTCTTAAGTTGCAACCAAATCTTCCTCTAAAACCCTCTTCAAGATTTGGCCTTTTCCTTATCCTGTAAACGATGTCATTTGCTTCGACTGAGTCTTAACTCGGTCTGAGTTAGTTGAACATTCCAGCAACAAATACTTCTCCGCGGAGGAGGAATCTACCGTCACCGGCTAAACTGTAGGCAGGGGAGGAAAAAAGTCCAAAAATTTGAATAACTTTGAGGATGAGTCTTCAAAGATGGTTTCTTTGAGAAGCAGCGGTAATCATTTGGCAAGATTTATGCGAAAACCAAATCTTTCGTTGGTATTAATTGAACCCAAATCGATGATTTAGTTTATAGATTCGATGCTTTATCCATTGACAGAGTTTTGATTTGTGCTTGATGTTCATTTTCACTAATCATTTTTTCGTATTATTCTATATGTGTAAAATGTTCTTAGATCGAGAATTTGATTTAAGATTTGTGTTGTTCTTTAATAGAAAAAATATGGCGATAAGACAAGAAAGATATGTGGATTTTAAAGTGGAACTGGGGATGGTTCGATGAGACCTGAAGGCAAAACAAGTTTGGGTGGTGGTGGAAGCAAAGCAACGAACAAAAGAACAAACCTGATCCACCAATGGATTATATCTAAGTGAGAGCAAGGAGAAGACAACCTAATGACCCGCATAGTCTAGCAGAGCGAGTAAATTCTTCTATTGAATTAATCATATTTCTTACAAGAACATGGATCCTCAAAGATGTTTATTTACAATCGCAAATTTATGTATTTGAACAAACTAGAAGAGAGAACATCATTGAGGAGTTGACGACTCTTCAAGATATAATTCCAAGATGTAGTAAAGTACATGACACAAGTCTTGTGAATGGTTTTCTATTAATCTTGTAGCATTAAATATTTACATTCCCGCTGATTCAAATAAACGCAAAAGCCCTTGTGTTCGATGAGAATATCAATTACATTCAGTCATTGCAGCGACAAGTGGAGGTAAGAAACCGTCAATTCCTCTCGGTTTTGTTGTTGCAATATTATAATTTACATGCCAAAAAATGGAATTTTTAACTATGGTGCAAGTACTATTCCAATAGTAGGAGTATTTCTTTCGGGAGATGTAAGCTCCCAAACTTTATTCCTCTGTTCGAAAGTCTAAAAATTTGATCTTTCTTAATAACTAGCCTAGATTATTGGTTAATCTAGAGAATAACCAAGTATTTCATCTTCGCTATAGATTTTTAAGATCAGGTGGAAAATCAGTGTCAGTTTCTGATTATTAGAAAGGTTCTTGGCTCATCAGTGTTCCCTTTTCTTCACCAGTTCACCTAGAACTTCATCTATTTCTTCTTAGGTTGATGTTGACATTAAATAAAATCCAATTGAAAAGTACAAGAACCGTAAGGATGTCTTTGTTGTGAATCAATAGAAAGGAAAATACTTTACTGAATTTATTTTATTAAGCTCGATACCTCAACAATGGTTACAAGTTGTTTCTTATATAGCAAAGCTGAGAATACTCTCGAAACAAATGACAGGTGTTGATGCAGCCAAGCGTTGTGTGACACAACAGATCTCTAGTTCAAGAGATCGACGAGAACAATCGGGGATGAAACGCGAAGAGACGATGAAATTGATGAAGAATATAAAAGGTTGAGAGTCCTCCTCTCTCGGTTAAGAATAGCTAGCAGGGTTCTAAAACAGAATTCTTTATTAAAATCAAAAAACTGCATACAACAACTATGAATGATTGTTTCTTTTATATAGAAGACAATTTAATAAACCCTAGTTCTAAAAGGAAAACCTTATACGATCATTATATCGTCAACTAAATAAAGCCAATAAATAAAACACTTAATTAAACCAATCGGTTTAAGAATTAATAAATAAAACCAAAGCCAAGCATGTAACGTGAACCGCAAGTCAAGATGCGTTGCATCAGGTCCCCGGGGTGAAGAAAAATTCGACCTCGAATTTGTCATAGCATATCTCCCGTATCACCCTGCAACTCCACTACGTGCTCCTCTTCATCCGTAGCTAAAAGGGTGCGTTGGTTCCTGGGACACGCAGTTTGGCGATGCCCGTGTTCACCGCAAGAGAAACATCGCAAAGCATTTGTTCGCGAGGGCGGTCGAGACGACGTTTGTCCTTCAGCTGGCGTACCATCTCGCACAATCCGTTGCGTAGGCGAAGTGTCAGCCTGAGTAGACGTTGACGGTGCCTGTTGTCTCGAGCTCTAAGAGGAACTATTAAAGCTGCTGTATCTAGTCTGAGACTCCATGGTTATAGCTCGTTGATGAGTTTCTGAAACTGTGACGGGGTCAAACTGGTTTAACATATTCTGCAAAGGAACTCGTAGTCCGGCGACGAAACGGGCTACTAACTGCTCCTCAGAATCATGAATCTCAATTCGAGTTAACATCTGAAAAAAATTATGTTGCATAATCATCGACAGAACGAGGTCCTTGACGAAGAGTATGAAACTTCTGAAAGAGCAAACGTTGGTAATTATAAGGCAAGAATGTCTTATGCATGTGTTTCTTCAACTTTTCCCATGAAACAATTTTGTCTTTCCCGCGTCGCGATCGCATTATTTTGAACTGACACCACCAGGCCGCAGCTCGGCCTCGGAATCTCGTGGTGACCAGTGAGACTTTCTTGTCATCCGAAACAACTTTGAATTCAATAAACTCCTCAACTGTAACCAACCAATCGAGAAAATCTTTGGGATGAGGACTACCAAAGAACTCCGGAATCTCCACCTTGAACCCCGAGTCCCAACGTGGGTTCCAATGATGTTGTTCAACTTCTCCGCGAAGTTGGTTAGCGCGATAAGGCACCACATGTTGTTGAACCACATGTTGTTGTTCAACTTCTCCGCCAACCACATGTTGATCACGAGGAATAAGCGCTTGTTGACCTGCGGTTCTCTGCTATGAATTCACGGCTGCTGCCCCAGCTTGAGCAGGAGGAATAGGTGTGTGAATCAGAGAGATTTGTTGAGCATTATGGGCTGCGAGGATCGCTTGAAAGCCCTGCTCAAATCCCTGTCGTACTGCATCAAGGAGAGATTGACGAAGAGATTCCTGAAAATCAAGAAAAATTCGGGGAAAATCGATGTTGTCTTGTTTCTCAGGTTGCTTCTCTGCTGCTTTATCAGGTGTTGATGGAGGCATCACGACAATAAGATCGTAAAACTCAGAAAAACATTTTGAAGTTTTGATGGGCTCTGATACCAACTAACGCAGCCAAGCGTTGTGTGACACAAAAGATCTCTAGTTCAAGAGATTGACGAGAACAATCGGGGATGAAGCGCGAAGAGACGATGAAATTGATGAAGAAAATAAAAGGTTGAGAGTCCTCCTCTCTCGGCTAAGAATAGCTCGCAGGGCTCTAAAAAAGAATTCTTTATTAAAATCAAAAACTGCCTACAACGATGAATGATTGTTTCTTTTATATAGAAGACAATCTAATAAACCCTAGTTCTAAAAGGAAAACCTTATACGATCATTATCTCGTCAACTAAATAAAGACAATAAATAAAACACTTAATTAAACCAATCAGTTTAAGAATTAATAAATAAAACCAAAGTCAAGCATGTAACGTGAACCGCAAGTCAAGATGCGCTGCATCAGGTGTTATCCTCAAAGATAAAATCGAATCAAGTTTGTTATGCCGTACGGTCTTAGACTCATCCTCTGAAGCTAATCCTTTCTCCCTTTTGCTCTTCTGCGTTTTGTTGTATTAGCAGAGGTGACCGTTGCGGCTATACTCTCGGAGGATGATCAGTCTTGGACTTTATTGGAGGTTCAGTCTTGGATTTGGTGGGTTGTGTTGACGGATTGGTTTCTTTTAGATCCACACCCTTATGGCCTTTTATGAGTTCTTGAAAGCTCCTCTGTTTTTCATGCTCTGTTTTGTGAATTATACCTTTATTTATCAGTATTATTTGGCCCACCATAAAGGAACTTACTCATGTGCTTACTGTAGAGAAGTGTGTATTAGGTCTTATTAAGAATGATGAGCGTTGTACAATATATATACATTTAGACTTATATCTAATGAGATATTAACAAGTATAACTATACAGAGGATATTCCTAGATACAGGGAATGATATATTCTTATCCATATCTCCTATACGCCCCCGCAAGATGAGCGACCGGTAGAGAGCCCAATCTTAGAGTTTAGTTCCATAAGTCGTTACCGTGGCAGAGGCTTAGTGAGTGCATGTGCGAGCTGCTCTTTAGACGAAACGTGTGTTCCACGAAGAAGGCCAGACTGAACCATTTGACGAACAAAGTGATAGTCATTGGCGACGTGCTTCATACGTGAATGAAAAACGGGATTGGTAGCTAGATAAGTTGCTCCTACGTTATCACAGTATATCACTGGTTGAGAAGAGGGAGTGATCCACATCTCTTTCATTCGTTGAAGAACTCACCAGATTTCAGCTGCTGCTACCGAGCGATACTCAGCCTCCGTAGAGGACCGAGCAACGGTCTTCTGCTTCTTTGACGACCAGATAATCGGATGGGACCCGAGGTAAACTATGTAGGCGCCGTTGGACGTGTAATCATCTCTATTTCCAGCCCAGTCTGCATCTGAAAAGACATGTAATTGCAAACTGTTTTGGCTGCGTAAGAAGATACCTTGGTCGCATGTACGCGATAGATATCAAAGAACTCGTTTCGCGGCTTGCCAATGTTCGTCAGTGGGACAATGCATAAACTGGGACAACTTGTTCACGGCAAAGGCCACATCCGACCTAGTAAAATGAAGATATTGTAAGCTTCCAACGACTGTGCGATACTCGCATCCATCGGCTAAAGGAGAACCGGAGCTTAGTGTGAGAGAGCATGTAGAAGCCATCAGAGTGGAGACGGGATTAGCGTCAAGCATGTTTGTCCGAGCAAGCAGGTCAGTTATGTACTTCTGCTGCGTAAGGAGAAGCCCTTTGCTGGTGCGATGTGCTTCGATTCCCAAGAAGTAGTTGATAGTGCCCATGTCTTTCAAGGAGAACCGATTTCCGAGCTGCTGAATAAAGTTTTCAACCGCAGAGGAGCTATTGCCCGTAATGACGATATCATCGACATAAATAAGGACATAGAAAAGAACACCAGCTCGGTCAAGAACAAACAAAGATGCATCAGATAACGAGTTTTCAAAACCTGAATAGACAAGGTACCAAGCACGCGGTGCTTGTTTGAGGCCATAGAAAGCTTTCCGGAGCTTACATACATAGTTCAGCTTTTCAGGATCAATGAAACCCGCAGGCTACGCAACATAGACATCCTCTGTGAGATTTCCTTGTAGAAAGGCGTTGTTGATGTCAAGTTGACTCAAATCCCAGCAACGATCAACTGCTTGGCCGAAAACAAGTCGCATTGTCCCGGCTTTGATGACCGAGCTGGAGGTTTCTTCGTAATCAAGGCCTGGCCTTTGATGAAATCCCTTAGCAACAAAACGTGCTGTAAACTTATCAATGTCACCATTCGGTAAATGTTTGATCCGATAAACCCACTTTGTACCAACCAGATTGTAAGACGGATCCGGAGGAACTAGATCTCATGTTTTGTGTCTGATTTGAGCATCATATTCAGCACCCATGGCTCCCTTCCAACGATCATCCTTCAGTGCTTTTTCTCCAGTGGTTGGTTCTGTTTTGATAGCTGCTGTGGTGAGCATCGCGAACTTGCGGTTGGGAATGGTGATATTGTTCTTCAATCTCGTTAGCATGGGATGATTGTTGATACGTGGGGCAGATTTTAAAGTTAGCTTAGGAGAAGACGCAGCTGCATTCAGTGACAACGAGTCCGGAGCAGACATCGAAGGAGACTCTGTAGCTGGTGGTGATGATGGTTCCGAAGAGGAAGGCTGTGAACCAGAAGCTGCAGAGGTATGCAATGTTGTCGAGATTTCTGGAGATCCTGCAGCAAGAGATAACGATGTCAGAGATAACAAGGAAGAGTCCAAACCTGAGGGTGAGTTAGTCGACGGCGATGCTGAGGATGAATGACCAGAGTAGGGAAGCAACGGAGGAAACCAAAGAGTTGATGAGGAAGAGGGAACAGAGGTGGAAACGGAAGGAGAAAGCTCTTTGAACGGGAACTCTGATTCGTGAAATTGGACATGGCGAGAGACAAAGACTTTTGTTGAGGAAGGATCAAGACACAGGTAAGCACTTTGGGTGTTTGAATAGCCAAGAAAGATGCACGGTGTTGAACGAAAGTCAAGTTTGTGAGCTGTATATGGCCTGAGCCACGGGTAACAAAGGCAACCAAATACCCGTAGCTTCGAGTAATTAGGAGCAGAGCCATTAAGGGATTCAAACGGAGATTGGTTGGCTAGAGTCGAAGTAGAAAGGCAATTAATGAGGTAGGAGGCAGCAGTGAGTGCATAGCTCTAATGGGTGATGGGAATTGAGGCGTGAGAGAGGAGTGTTAGACCCGTTTCTACGAGATGACGATGTCTTCTCTAGGAAAAACCATTGTGTTGGGGAGTGTGAGGAGGAGAGGTAAGGTGGGTGATGCCGTGTTCAGCAAGGAATTTGGCCATTGCAATGTATTCTCCGCCATTATCCGAATAAAGTGTGATAATGCGATGATTAAACATGTTCTCAACGAGCTGTTTAAAGCAAGAGAAAACGTTAAGAACATCAGATTTACGACGGATTGGATAAAGCCAGATATAATGGGTGAAGTGATCGACAAAGATAACGTAGTATTTAAACCCATCAATGGAATAAACTGGAGATGTCCAGACATCAGAGAAGACAAGTTCTAGTGGTTTTGTCGATTTCGGAGTAGATGTATCAAAACGGAGTTTATGAATTTTGGATATAGAGCAACCATTGCAAAGAAGCGATGAATCTTTATTAAAAATTGGTAATGAATAAGAAGAAACAATAGTCTTTAAAACCGAAATAGATGGATGTCCAAGACGCGAGTGCCAGATCGTCAATGGACTTTTTATTGTTGCAGAAAGAGCAAGGTAAAGAGATTCATCCGTAGCTGGCCATTCATACCCACCATTACTCATCTTTTCGTGGATTAACTGCGCCCCCGAGTTGAGATCCTTCACCTGAAACCAATCGGGAAAAAATTCCACCGAGACAAAGTTATCAGCACACAGTTTCTTAACAGAGATCAAGTTTCGGGCAATCGCAAGAACACGCAAAACATCTCGAAGTAAAAGAGTGTAAGTAGAGTGTGGTAAAGAGAGGGAACCCGTGTGCGTAATCGCAAGACTGTCACCATTCCCTACCGAGACTTCCTCGGAGCCAGTGTAGGGTGAGTGAAGTGCGAGATTGGCGAGATCAGATGTGATGCGTTGCTCCGCTATCAAGGAGCCACGCTGGTTGATCCGATTGCACAGTTGTAGCAGCATAAGCTCGCGGGTTCCAGCTCTGCACTCCACGAGGTCGAGAAGATGAGGTTGGTGACGTATTCTGCTGATGAACCAAACGAAACATAGGGCAGAACTTTACACTGTGGCCTTGTGTGCCACATGCCTGACATTTACTGAGATAGAGACGACGACCTGAAGAGCTTTGGTTGTGTGGTCCAGAAGAGTACTGGTCTTGCGGAGTTTGAGCACGCCAGTTCCTTTTCTGGTCACAGTTTTACGCAAAGTGGGCTGTTACCAGGAAAGACGGTGTCTGCGGTTGAGCATTGGAGATAGAGATCTCTCGGTTGAGCAACTTCTCGTGAAGCTCAACAAAGGAAATCGGAGTGTCTCTGCTGTGAACAGAGTCAATTACCAACTTGTACTCATCTCCAAGACCATCGAGGACAATATCAGTAAGGTCCTCGCCATCGACCAGACTTCCCAGCAGAGCAAGAGCATCGACTTTTGTTTTAACAAGTTGCATATAATTGTCGATGCTTTTGGTACCTTTCACGCAGAGCTTCAACTGTTGCTTGAGCTGTTTGATATGGCCACGTGTTGGTTTTGCATATGTCGACGCCAAGATGTTCCAGGCAGCAAGAGATGTCGTCGCTGTGGCAATAAGCAGCTGTAACGGAGTGTCAATCGCACCCATTAAGGCACTTAACAAGAGGCTATCCTGACGGTGCTAGGCTAGGTGTTCCGGATTTGATGTGGTGACGCCATTAACGACGATGGATGGGGATGGCAGAACGGTTGTGTTGTCAATGAATTTGACAAGGTCGTAGCCACAGAGAAGAGAGGTTATTTGGATGCTCCATGTCAGGTAGTTGGTTGAGGTAAGCTTTGTTATGTTGATCATGTTGATAGGAGAAATTGGGTTTTGCGGATCATATAGATTGATGGCTGATCCGAGCGTGCTTTGGGAGGATTTTGGTGTTGGTGTTGGTGTTTCCATGATTTGATCGAGAACAAGAAAGAAAGGATGGAGGATCTGTTGATTTAACAAGATCGCTCCTATACCATGTAGAGAAGTGTGTATTAGGTCTTATTAAGAATGATGAGCGTTGTACGATATATATACACTTAGACTCATATCTAATGAGATATTAACAACTATAACTATACAGAGGATATTTCTAGATACAAGGAATGATATATTCTTATCCATATCTCCTATACTTACAACTTAGAATCATAAATTGCATTTCTCTGTTGATACACAATATTAAACTAAATTTGGGCATATGTATATGGTAGTTTTGTCTACTTTTCTGAAAGACAGTAGATAGCGGTGTCGATGATCTTATGCCTACTTAAGTAAATATTATATGACATGATGACCAAGCACATAGGCAACGTGGCAGTTGATACTTATGGTGAATGAGATGGAGAGTGCAAACAAAGATACAAGGAGAGAGTTGCTAGAAGTTAGAGGAACATTATAATTTCAGAATTTACAAACATATACTTTATAATGGTACGATATCTATATCAACCTTTAGCTTTCATTTTTATTGATTTAACATGTTTGATTCTCATTTTTTAATTAATTTCTTTAGTTCCCATGGCTATATAATAGATTTTATTGAGGAGTGAATCTTCTTGTTGGGAATGACTTGCTGTTGAGGAGGTTGGTGGAAAAAATATTTTAATTCAATTTCCAAGTATTCGATTAGCTGGTTTTCTAAGAAACATATACTTTCTTCTCTTTATCCAAAAAACCATATTCCCAGTTCCCTGACACATTTACTATTAGTAATCTTTTGGTTATTCGCTGAATGTTTGATTTATTTTAGTCTTTCCCTTCCGAAAAATGTGTCAAATATAAATTGATCAAAGAAATATGAAAAAGAATATACCAGAGCTAAAGTAGTTTTGCACACTATACATCGTATGAGAATTCATTATTCTCAAATGGAATGAAAACATCATGCTCACTTTCTTTATTGTTCTCGAGAAAAGAAAGATGTTTAGAGGCCCAAAATTTAAGGAGAAGACACCACCAATCGAGAAGAAGAATAAGAACTACTGAAACTCCATAAGCGGAAAGATTTGCCAACCTGCTCACAAGAGATAAAACTATAATTCAAATACTCACTTAAGCTCCTTACGAAATTTATCTTGGAAAAGAAAACTAACTACATAGAGAAAAAATGAGTAACATCAATAAACCGAATAATCTAGTCCTTGGAATCATACAAACGTTTGTTGTTGGTATATATTGCAATCAAGTACTATAAGAGACATCTGAAAGTTCAGTATTAATCATCCAATTTTATCATGAAGCCTAAAATAAAAAAATAAATAAGTCATATGAGAATTTATTATCCACAAGTAGTTCATGTGGACACGAAGACAAGATGGTACAACATATATAGACTTTAGGGTTTACATAGTCTCCTTCTTATCGATTGTATACTTAATCTCCTTCTTATCGATTGTATACTTAACACAGTGGATTAAGTTCTTAAATGAATAACATAATAACAATGTTTCCGAGTAGTTTCTTTCTCATCGATTATTATCTCAAATATCTTTTATTTCTGATAACCTCTCAGTTTCCCTATCGTCGTTCTGAAGCTACAAATATTATGGTATTATCTTTTAATCAAAGAAATATGCGCATTGCGCGAGTATTGACCTAGTAGTATTAATTAACAAATCAAACTGTCAAAGAAAACTTCTGCTACTAGTATTTTTTTTTTAAATTTTGTTTTTTGTTAATTTGCTCTTAAAGCATGCATATGTAAACAATAATTAAATTTCTTTAAGGGTAGACGATCTATTTCCCCACCAGAAGTATGATATAGCACCAGATACTGTCCATTCTATGATATCATTTTATTTATCCACCTAATGGAAGTTTCAGATCTATATGTCCTCGAAATGAAAGTTAAATACCTAAAACCTCACCAGTTATAAGTTCGAAACGTAAATCCCCACAGAGCTTGGTTTATAGCGGTTTAATGTTTTGTAATCGTAAGCTAACCTGTTAAACCCGATTGTTAACCAATTAAACCAGCAAAAAACCCGATTACGACCCGATTAGAAACAGAAACCACAATTCATCGTTTCCCCCAAATAAAAAAAAGCTCTAACCCTAAAATCCCAAAATCCTCACGAACCCTATAAACTAGATTGAGAAGCGAGAAGTGATCTGAAGCTTGAAGGTGAATCAATGGCTCTAGTGCCTCAAGATGACGAAGGCGGACTAGATTTCGACGTAGAAGCATATGACCGAGAGCAATTTGAGATTGAGAGGTTGATTCGAGAATTTGTTAATGAGCCTTCTGTTCGCCACAACAAGATTCCTGACAGTGAAAGCGAGGAAGATGAACCAGCTCCAGAGAAAGAGCAAACTCATATCAGGCGTGATGATCGACGGTTGTACAGAAACCAAACCTTCTTCAATGGACTAGCCTTCAAAGAGGTTGTGCTCGATTACGCGTTAAGAACATACCGAAATGTGAAGCAATACATGTACGATAAAGAGAAAATTGGGTTTAAGTGTGCTGATTCAAAGCCACATATACAAATGTTTGCATTATTGTTTATTATAACACAATAACATCCATTTTATAATCAAATATATGTTATCTCCAAAATTAATAGCGGACTTATTTTCCGTCAATAGCTTATGTGTTTGATGTCTTGAACCTACCGTTAAGGTTTTGTGTTTTTTTTCTTGCATCGTTATTTGGTGGGAAATTTGAAAACTAGACTAATTCTTTTTCTATTTGAAAAATACCTTATTTTAAAAAAATGACAGTTTAGTCCTTAACTAAAAATAGTGAAATAAACTAAAAATCTTTTTAATATTTATGAATTTTATAAATCTGACAAAAATAATTAAGTAAATAATAATTTCAGTATAATAGTTTTAGAATAAAGTGTGAATTTTCAATATTTTTTACGTATTTATGATTTAATCAAGGTTTTCATTTAATTTAGTCAATATTTTTGAAATTATGAATTTTAAACATATAATAAACATATATAAATTCTGTTTTTAAAGATATAATAAAAATTATATAAACATATAATAAACGTATAAAATTTTTCAATTTTAACTTTAAAAAAATATTTGTTGATTTTATTGAAATTGCAACCAAATATAAATTATATACTCTTAATTTCATTATTTTAAATTAAAATTATTAAATATTATAATAAGTCAGTAGTTCAAAAAAGTCGACTATATAGAAAAATCAGTCAACAAAAATATAAGTCGACTGTTTTATTATTAGTCTATGGGAAATAAAATAAGTCGACAGAAAAGAAATATAAATCGTTAGATCAAAAAATCGATCTTGTTAATAAGTTAATAACAAATAAAATAAGTCGACAGAAAAGAAATATAAATCGATAGATTAAAAATGGACATTGTTAATAAGTCAACAACAAATAAAATAAGTATACTAAAAATAAAAAAATCAACAAGAAAAAATAAACCTATGAGAAAAAGCCAACAATATAAAAAATCGACTAAGAAAAAAAATCAATCAACCGAAATATAAGTCGGTTGTTTTAAAATAAGTCAGTGGAAGAAAAATAAGTCAGCGGAAAAGAATAAGTCTATAGTTTAAAAAATCAGTCTTATTAATAAGTCAACTTTAAAAAATAGGTCTACCAAAAACAATCAAGTCGACAGAAAAACTTATAAATCGATGAGTAATAAAACTAATACGTCAATAGCTTAAGAAAATCGATTATGTCATAAATTAACCAAGAAAAACATAAACCAAAGGTTTAAAAATAAGTCAATAGAGAAAAAAATAAGTCAACATATATGAAATATAAGTCAGATGTTCAAAAAATCAAATTTTTAATAAATCGACAAAGAATAAAGTATATCTAAAAAAAAATTTTAATAGAAATTTTTTATTTTACTTATTAATTAATATCATATAATTTTTAAATACTTTGTTCATAATAAACATATTAAGTACTTTCATCGATTTTAAATAATCATTAATTAATTAATATATTATTATATTTTCAAGTTGTTTATTTAAAGTTCAGAAATTAAATTTGTATTATTTTAAATTATTTTTTAAATAATATCTAATTAAATAAATAAAGGTATTATAGTAATTTTTCAATGCAAAAAGACAAATTTTCAAAATACTATCAAATTGAATATATATTTCAAATGTCTTAAAACATTTGGTGTATTTTACAAAATCTCCCCATTTGATATCTTTCGCAATTTTAAGAGTTTTCTCCTAAACAATTTCTCAAATTTTTGATAATTATCCTATTATTGTTACATATCTTTAAACTTTTTAAAAGATTTTTCTCTTAACAATTTCTTTGATTGTTAGTAGTTAAAATAGATTTTATGTAGGTACATTGTATAACTCCAATATCCACTAATAACTAATATTATATACACCAAATGTGGATTTGTTCTAGCTAATCGTTCACAGCTCGGAGGAAGTGCCAATATAACTTTCAGACCAAAAAAAATTCTACATGGACAAACTTATTCCATATAACCTTCATTCTTAATGAATTTACTGTCATGACCATTTTACCCTTAATGAAATCAATAAAATATTAGAATTACTTTATAAAAAGTTATTGCTTAAAAAAATAAAAAGAACGTGGGTCCAATAAAATAAAAAAACGTAAAAAGTTATTTAGATTTTGAGAAATATTTCTCTCTCCTCTCTTTTCTCTTTAAGCTTGCATCCACTCTCTTCTTTTTCTTTTCTTCTTCATCGTGAATTGCTTCTTATTTTTAATGTTGTTTTTCTTCATCTTTCATGTTTTCTTAACAAAATTTCCATTACGAATCTTCATTCACCAATTTTAAATAGCTTCTTTTGTTGTTTTATATTCTAGATAAATTTAATATTCAATTTGAGATGTAATTTAAAAATTCCAACATAGGGATTTCTAAATGTTGACTAAAATTTCAATAATTCAAGAACATATATAGATATTAAACTATTTTCTAAGTTTCACATGGTTTTAGTAGTGATAATTTCGTAAGTTGAGTCGTATTAAATCATACCAAATCGTATGTAAGTAAGAACTTCCGGTATAACTGGTAACACTAGTATAACTGAATACCAATTTCCTAAATTCGTAAAAAGGAACTCTAAACAATGTTGTTTTGCTTTCGTGTATTTTGTATTAATTATTCATAATGAAAAGAAAATCAAGCATTAATTTAAAATTATAATGTTATTTTGAGACAAAAGATTATAATATTATTTAATTAAATTATTTGATATACAGTACATATTGGGTTATAAGTTCGGTTCGGTTTGACTTGAACTGAACCGAACAGAACCGTTTGGATTGATGAAAAGTCTAACTAAGTTTCAGTGTTGATTTAAATTTGGATAAATGATATAGTTTTGATTATTTAAATTAGGGGTGTGCACTTCAGTTTATTTTCGGGTTTAGTTTTGTTTAGTTCAATCAAATACATTTATATTGTTAGAACTTTATACTAAAAGTTTTAATAGTATATATATATATATATATATATATAAATATATTGGATTTTACTTTATATTAATTCATTATATTGAAAAGAAACGCATAAATAAATTTAAAATTGTAATATTATTTAATTAAATAAATTAATATGTAAAATAAATGGGGTTATAAGTTCGATTGAGTTTGAAACCAAATTGAATTGTACTGTTTGGATCGATATGATATATCACTACAAGAAACTGGTCATTTAGCAACGAATTTTAGCGACGATTTAGCAGCGTCGTTAATTAGCGACAAATTAACGACGAATTACCGCCGATCGTTGTTAATTCGTCGTTATTTAACGACAAAAAAAATCGTCGTTAAATAGTTGTATATTAGCGACGATTCACCGGCGAATATGAATATTCGTCGTTAATGCGTCGTTAATTAACAACGAGTTAAC
>OVAN01002502.1:0-33164 GCA_900406275.1 Anastatica hierochuntica
TACACATCATTATCTGCTAATTTAAATGGTAAAAACAAGCAAGAGTCGGTGCTCGGCTGGCTTCCGGCTAAGTAGAGTTGTCTGACTTCCGGCTTCCGGTTATGCAACGTCGTCTGGCTTCCTGATTCTGGGCATTCTCCTGCTTTGAGGTCTTATGGTTTTACTCCATCTAAGCCTAGGGGAGTTCCCATGGCCTAAATTACTCCCAACAGTTTGCCCCTTATTGCGCAGGTTCGATCTGAAGCTGTGGAATAACATGTCTTCCGTGTGGCTTAGGAAGGAAGCCATTAGTTGCTGGGCGTTTTTATTTGTGACTTGTGTCGCCTCTATTTTCTATAAGTGTCTGCTTGCTTTTAGTTTGAATTCCATCAGATAATGGGCGTCATTGCAGCGGGAGGTTGCGTCTGGCTCTTGACGTCCGACCTCATGGCTTTGAATTTCAAATTTCATGAGTCGTTAGCACCTTTCAAGGACTGTTTTTTTGTTGGAAAATCCCAGCCATTGACTTCGAGAGGATCGGAGCAAGAGATTATAGCCATTTATGAACATTTGCAAAGATTTGAGAAGAAACAATATAGTTGTTACTTTCGCGAGATGTGCGCCAATGATTGGACGCGTGCGGCTGATTTTGGATTTCTTCTCTTTCCTTTTAAACCTTTTCTTTCTTTTCTCTCTTGCATTTTAACTTCATTTTCTTCCTTTTTTTGCTAAACTCTTTGCTTCCGGAATCCTTACCAAGCTTTCCATCCGCGATTTAAGGTTAGATCTTCTTTTTCCTTCTTCTTTTCGCTTCTTTTAGGATAGATTCCAGAGAACAACTCTTAGGGTTTCGAATTAGCCTTAGCTTTTAAGCTTCCTTGCCCCAATCGAGCTTTAGATCCAAGACAAAAATCCTTTTGAGTCCAATGATGACTAGCTCTGGTGATGAATTTTCTCCGGTAGCTTCGTCTTCCGTCAGTGCTCGCGTTGGAAATAGGCACCTGATTAGGACTAGTCCCTCTATTGAGGTCGAGGGATCTTTCCAGGTGAGATGAGCACGAGGCCTACATCTACTCCTCGTATGTTGTTCGATCCGTCTACATAAAGGTCCCATTCTTCTTCGCTTTTACTTTACTGCTGGATCCTGACCTTTTCTTCTGCCCCTGGTACCATCGGCGGGGAGAATTCTGCTACGAAGTCTGCCAAGACCTATGTTTTGATAGTCGTGGTAGGGGGAAGATCACATCATACTCGCCTAGTTCCACTGCCCATTTGGCTAATCTTCCGGATACTTCTGGCTTGTGGAGTACGGACTTGATAGGGAAAGATGTGACGACTATCACTAGATGAGCATGGAAGTAGGGATGCAGCTTCCTAGCCGAGACGACCAAGGCGAGAGCCAACTTTTCCAGGTGACTATAGCGAGTCTCGGTATCCAGGAGGGACTTTCTTACATAGTACACTGGACGTTGCTTGTTTCCTTCTTCTCTAACCAAGACGGCACTTACAACATGCTCTGAGACGGCCAGGTACAGGAGCAAAGGCTCTCTATCTTGGGGCTTTGAGAGAAGAGGGGGTGTTGTGAGATATTCCTTGAGCTTGATTAGGGCGTCTTCGGCCTCTTGGTTCCATTCAAATTTCCCCGTGAACTTAAGGGCTTCAAAGAATGCATGTGATTTGTCGGACAGCCTGGATATGAATCTACTCAAGGCCGCCATTCTTCCAGTAAGTTTATGGACGTCTCGTGGAGTCTTGGGTGAAGGGATTGCCTGAATCGCCTTGATTTGCTCCGGATTCACTTCAATGCCCCTGTATGTAACTATGTACCCCCCAAAAATTTTCCCGGAGCTTACTCCGAATGAGCAACTTAGAGGGGTTGAGCTTCATGTTGTACTTCCTCAAGGTCGAGAAGGCTTGTTGCAAGTGGGCTATTTGGTCTTCCGCATCCAAGGACTTGACCAGCATGTCGTCTATATACACTTCCATGGTCTGGCCGATTTGGTCTGCGAACATCATGTTGACTAGCCTCTGATAGGTGGATCCTGCATTCTTCAATCCAAAAAGCATCAACTTATAGCAGTAGATTCCACGAGAAGTCATGAAGACGTCTTTTCATGGTCGTCTCGATGCATGAGTATTTGATTATATCCGGAAACGGCATCCATAAAGCTCATCAACTGGTGTCGAGCTATGGCGTCCACCAGCTTGTCTATATGAGGCAAAGACAATGGATCCTTAGGGCAGGATTTTTTTAGATCCGCAAAATCTATGTAAACCCTCCACTTTCCATTCTTCTTCCAGACCACGACGACGTTTGCCAGCCATTTCGGGTAGTGGACCTCCCTAATGAACCCGACCGCAAGGAGATTATTGACCTCATCATTGATGATCGCGTCTCGTTCAGGTGCGAACTTCCTCCTTTTTTGCTTGACTGCTGGGTATTTGGGGTCCAACTGCAACTTATGCACTATGACCTCCAGATTTATCCCTGGCATATCCATGTGGGACCATGCAAAGCAATCGGCGTTGAACCTCAAGAAGTCTATCAGCCTCTATCGTAGGCCTTCTTGCAATCTTGCCCCTACTTTGAGATTTATGCCTGGTTCTCCAGGTACCGAAGGTACGTCGTCCAGCTTTTCCACTTCCGGCTCCTCAGTGTGCATTGCAGGGAGTGGTTTCTGTAATTGCTACAAGGGAGTTGTATTTCCCTTCAAAGTGGTTTGGTAGCACGATCGAGCGTTCTCTTGATCACCCTTGATCTCTTTGATTCCCCATGGGGTTGGGAATTTGAGTACTTGGTGCAGAGTTGACGGCACGACTCTCATCTCGTGTATCCACGGTCTGCCCATGATCATATTGTAGGCAGAGGGACAGTCTATGATGGAAAACTTAGTGGACAGGTTAACTCCTCCAACACAAACTGGGAGTGTTATGTCTCCAATGGTTTTCTTGACCTCTCCGCTGAAGCCAACCAACGGTGTGTTCTTCTTAGTTAAGGCTTCCTGGGTTAGGCCCAAGTCTCTGTACGCTCCCAGGAAGAGTACGTTCGTAGAGCTTCCATTATCAATGAGTACCCTCTTCACCAAACAATTTGCCACTGATAATGAAACAACCAATGCGTCGTGGTGTGGAGTCAGGATCCCATCTTGTCCCCCAGCCGTGAAACTTATGACTTCCTGGATAAAATTATGACGCTTGACTTTCGGGGTGCCATGATTGTTTTTTACAAGCCTTGTGCTTTTCTTCGCAGCGGCATGTGTAATGCCACTTATCCCCTATCCTCCGGATATGACATTGATCATCCTATCATGCCTTGAGGAATCACGCGCTTGACGGCCTGCTCGTAAACCTAAACATATTCCTTATTACGTCTTACCTGATTCTTGTCACATACAATCTCCTTGCTTTTGTAGTGATTACAAAGAACTCCCCAAAATCATCCATAATAGTGCTAACTAAAGAACGTTCCCCAAAACATCCATATTATTGACTACAAACTGATTCTCTCTACCATTTTCTTATTTACTCACGACTAGAATTATTCATACACCGTATTCTCTTCAGTTACTCTTTATTCTCACATAGCAGTGATCTTGATTTTGGTCTAGTTGTGGTTTTGGATTCGTCTCTCTAATGGTAGCCCGTTGTGGAGGTATTTTCTTCCTGCTCCTGATTTTTAGGTGGTCATTTGTTGACAAAGCAGTTGGCTTGTTCTTTATTTCTTTTCTTGCGAGGAGGTTGGCAGTCTTAGTCCTAATATCGCTTAGGTTGTCTTGACGAGTGTCCGCGTGTAAGAATTGAAGATCCTCTTATGTGTTTTCCCTTTCCACTTTCAAGGTCACACTTGACTTTGGGCTAGTTTTTGGGTCCTGTTATTTTGATAGGTTGATGTCTTTGGGGCTATTGAGTTCTGTCTCTTTCAGTCAGGTCTGTGTCTTCGCGTCTCCGGCTCTCGGTTGGAGTTAAAATTTAGTCTTTCAGGGTTAGGCTTGGTTCAGGCTCCATATTCCTCGTCACCGCAGTATTTCCCCCTCTCATGTTACTTGGAGTTTTGCTCAAGTTGCTTGGAACCTTGCTCATTGTTTAGGTTTTAGTGCTTTAGTCTTAGTGCCATATGGTTCCTTCTACTTCTTTTTTAGTATCTCTTGGTTACGTTTTTCTTGGTGGGTTTTATCTACAAAATTATTGATCTCCCTTTTTGTGGGCTTTATTTCCCTTATTGTGGGTTTTGATTTCTCAGTTGTATGCTTTTGTATCAGCTATATTGTGATAGTCATAGTTGTATTCGTCTTGTATTTTCTCTGATTCTAAATAAAGTATGTTGAAAAGAAAAAGAACAGGGATTCGAATTCGGCCCAAATTCAATCCAAAATTTGGAAATATCTCCTCACCCCAAAATCCTGAAAGATCTAAATTGGTACCCGCACGTCCACGTTTAACTCAGCCGAAAGTTGTTAGTAGTTTATTCTTGTATAACTTTGTTTTCTTTCTCCACTAATTTATTTTGAGTATTGTTGTTTTAGTGGAAATGTTCATAAGCTAAAGATATGCTGCTTCCTTTTTTGTGGTGGGGTTTTTCATAAGCAAGTTTGAGTTGAAAGGTTCTTCCTCTTCACTTGGGTTGTTTGAGAGGTGCTGTTCTCGGTAGATAGGATGGTGGTTTATGGATTCGCTTCTTGAATGGTATTTTGCTGCGTCCGATGCTACTTGTCACTTCTTCAAGTCTTTATGGAGCTTTCAGGTTGTGGGATTATGGTGATTCAGTGGAATCAGTCATCAATTCTTTTCTTTGCGGGAGGTGACTTTCTTTAGCATGTAGTTCACTAAGGTGAGTGCGCGAGGGTCCGTGTTAAGGACTGGTGATCCTTTTAGCGTTTTTCCACCCGCTTTCAGGGTCTCGACCTTGAGTCTTCTTTCTTTCAGGAGCTTTGCATCATTGGTGTTTGTGTGGTGGAGGGGTGTTATTCCTTGGTTCAGCTCAGTATGGCAGTCATCTTCGCTGTAGCGAGGTTCGGTTGAGTTCAAAGATATCCTGTTGTTTGGCTCTCCTAAACGCCCATGTTTCTCGGCTCGTTTAGCATCAACAGGTTCTATGGAGTGTTGTCATATTGTTCAATTATCCTTGTTATAGTTTCACTATTTTTCTCCTTTTGCGTACTTTATGATCCCTTAGCCTCGTAATTGCTTAAATTTTTTTTGCTTTTAGTATTACTAGGTGGTGCCCATAAATACCCGGGTGTAAGCAGAAGTGGGTAAAATATTTGGGTTAAAGAATCAAAGCGCATCCGATCCAAAAAATTGATACCGAAACAGAACTGAAATTGATAAAATATTCGTACGGATACGAAACTTCAATACACAAAAAAGGGAACCGATCTCGGCGCGAATCAAAATATTTCGAGTGCCCAAAACTACCTAACATAAAATTATATACTTAGATATAGAAGTTATATTAGATTTAATATCCAAAATATCTATGTCTTTTATTTTATAGTAATCAAAATATAGTTGTTATTGAATTTATTTCACATTTTTATTATTATGCAAGTTATGGTCGTACTTGAAATCAAAGAAAAAGTATTTTACGGTCAATATAAATAACATTATAAAAGAAAATAATATAAGAAATATGAACTAAAACTAAATAATCAAAATAAAAAAATCAGAAAGAACACTATTGTATAAAATATTAAAAAAATATAGGTATAAATTGGGAGGAAAGTAGATATTTCGGAGGAATAGATATCATGATATTATATAGCAAAGTGGAAAAAATTTAGGATTTCTAAAGAGAACTTTTCTGGCTTAGCTTGTTACAAAATTTTTCCATAAAATAATATTATTTTTGGAAGCTTATAAGAGAATTATAATATAAAACAATTAATTTATCTTTTAAATTGTTTTGGGAAAGATTGTAAATTTTTTTGACTTTGAAAAGATTAACTTTTTGGTGCTATTTATCAGAGATTTTGTAATGTAAATCGTTAAAATTTATAATATGTATGATTAAATATTAATTTCCTATTAATAAGTTTATTCTTTTATTTTCCAAATAAATTGTTTATTTCTTTTGATGTGATTTAATACATAGTTTAAACTTTCCATATTATCATCATAAATTCCATAATAAAAAAAATAAATTATCATATTCTCTTCTTACACATAAATTTAAGATGATTAAATACATATACGATTTAATACTTTTTATTATGAATTTAGAACACAATAATTTTGGAATAATTGAAAATTAATAAAATAAAATTTATAATATTTTAATTAATGGAATACATAAAAATAATATATAATTTCTTTTAATATTTTACTTTCCATGTATGTCTATAACATTAACTTTAAGTAATGTTTTACTCTATATATAATATTTTAATTGATTATTTATATTGAAGGTCTCATTGAAAATTTAAACCATAAAAATTTTATTTCAATAAATGTATACATTAACTATATATTATATTTCATATTTTTAAATAAAATATTTAGTTTTTTGAAACATTAAATTTTTTACCTTACTGTAAATCATTTTCATTTTTTCAAACATGATTTATAATTATTTTGACTAAATATTTGATAATATGATTGTACATTATATGTTATTATCGCCTTTATGAAAGTTTCTCTATTATTTTTATTTGCTAATTTAATATGGAAATTTTTTTTGATGAACTTGTTTTCTCATGTGTATTTTGCGTCTCTCTGCTTTTTGTTGTAATATGGAAAGTTGTTTACATCAATTAATGCTAAAGTCAATATCACATGTATATAGAAAGTTAATCAATTTTTAGTATATTACCATTTAACCATAAATGAAAAGATGGTTTTTAATTTAATTAGTTAAATGATATGGAAAGTTAATATATTTTGTAATTTATGATAATTCATAACTCCAATAAATGTACATTGAAGTAGATAATATTTTTATTTTATTGATGATTGAAATAACATTAAATTTGTTTTATATTTGCGAATATTTAAATTACAATAAAAATAAAACATAAGAGTTTAAACATAACTTTTAATATGTAAGTTTCAAAAAATGTAAAACATAAAAATGTAATTATAATGTTCTTAATATCTCGCCCAAAACAAATTAAGAAAATTTTTATGTAATTATCATATTTACAATTTATATTATTAGTTTGGTCACCATTACTTTTGATTATATTATGACAAAAAATACAAAAAAAATTATAACATATATATTTTCTTTAATAATAATGTGTATATTTTTAAAGCATATTTTAAATATATATTTTTGTTGTCACTCTTAAATTAACAAGGATAAAAAATTATTTAAATTAAATAATCTAATGTTTGACAATTGAGTTACAATTGTTTATTTAAGAAGAGTGTTTGGCAATTGAGTTCAAGTGATTCATGCTTTATGTTTGTTTTAAAGATGAATTAAATAAATCAAAATTAAATTAAAATTTCAAATTTGTCAACCAACTAAATTATAACTTTAATATTAAAAGCTCACATATGAATGACATCTAAGCGAAAACCACTTAAATGTACTTTGCTTTAATATATTAGAGGATTGTTAAATTTCTTTAGGTTCGTATTTGCCTAACTAAATCTTAGAGCAAACTAAATATGGATGAATCGAGTTGATTCTCAAAACGTCTCATTCATTCTCCAATATCTATACAAATAATTATACATGTATATATATACAAACACATGTATATATGTAATATATATAACTTCATATCGATTCATGGAAATTAAGGGATCTTGATAGAGCATCAGGATTAGCAGAAAGAAGAAGGGCGTTGTCGTCTCTATCATTGTTGTTCTTCTTCATCTTCTGATCAAACCCTTTAAACATACCGCATTTCCTTATCCCCTCGTTCTTGATTCCTAAAGTTGTCCAGATCGAACTCTTTGCTGCTTCATTAGGATTGTCTATTCTCAACGTTTTTGGGACTAGAACGCGCACATTCCTCTGTTTTCACACTGTTTCAGTGTCCTCTTTCACTGATTCTTCGTCTCTTGAATACTTTCCAAGAGGGAGAGGGTTTGGATTTGAACCCTTTTGGCTCATTGGCATTGATGAGGATTGACGCGGTGGTAGCACAGGGATGGTCAAGTAAGGGTAAAATGGCATCGGATACCCAGGAGGCGGGTATAATCCTGGTGGAGACATCCCTGGATTCCACGTGTACGGGCATGGAACACTGGGGATGCAAGCATAACCATTCATGTTATTATTAGTGTTCATATGTGGTTCAACAACTCAGTTTTGCGGTCTTGATTCATCCACTAAGTGATTGTTAGAGGTGGTCACCGAAGATCCGCTTGAGCAATTGATACGATCGAAATGTATTTTATTAACTTTTGATGATGAAATATAGTTATATTAAAGAAGATTCAAAGAATCGATTACAAGAGAATGTTTATAATGGAGTTTTCTCACCTCCTCCTCTTAGACAAATGATCTTAATCGATACTTTTTTCTATTCTCCCTTCCCTTACTTATACTACTCAATTACTAGACACCCCATGTGCATCTTCTAACAGATGAGGACCACTATTAACCATATTGATCCTTTCCTTTACTTAACCAACGTTTTATTTAACTATAATTAGTCTTGCATATCCTTCTCACTGCATTCCATTCCATGCCCTTTTGCCTTTTCTCTTGTATTGATAAAGAATTGGTGGATGAGTAGCTTCAAACGTATCAATACCCCGTCCATTGAGATTGACCTTGTCCTCAAGGTCGAAGGTAGGAAAGAGTGTGGCTATCTTTCGTTTTTCCTCCCAAGATGCATCGTAGTCTGGTTGATCCTTCCCTTTTATGACAATCTCCTCCTGTCTAGTTCCCACATTGTTTCTTATCCCCATTATCATCTCTGGTTCAACCTCTGACACTTCCTCACTAGTAAGTTGTGCTGGAATGGTGATAACGGTAATATCCTCCCCGATGGCCTTCTTTAATTGAGACACATGGAAGGTTGAGGGAATTCTCGCAGTTTCCAGTAAGGTCAGTCTATAGGCTACTTCCCCTACCCATGGTTCAACCGGATATGGTCCATAGAACCGGGCAGCCAATTTCTCATTCTGTATTTTAGCCAAGGTCTTGCGACGGAAGGGTCTCATCTTCAAGTATACCATCTCTCCAACATCGAACTCAATCTCCCTCCTGTGACCATCTGCTTTCCTCTTCATCTCTTGTTGTGCTTTGTGTAGATGAGCCTTTATGAGGTCCAAAGTCTGGTCTCTCTCCAGCAATCTAGTTTCCAACTCTGCGATATTTGTTGATCCATTTTTATATTTCACCAGAGTAGGAGGATCTCTACCATACATTGCCTTAAATGGAGTCATCTTTATCGAAGAATGATAGGAGGAATTGTAGCTCATTTCTACCCGTGATAGAAAGTCAGCCCATGTTCTGGGTTTTTCTCCTGCACAGCACCTTAAATACGTCTCGAGGTTGCGGTTAGTGATCTCAGTTTTTCCGTTCGTCTACGGGTGGTACGGAGTGCTGAAACAGAGTTGAGTGTCTGCTAACATGAAGAGTTACTTCCAAAAATGACTCATAAACAAGGAATCTCTGTCCGATACTATGGATCTTGGAAATCCATAAAGTTTCACCACCTCTTCTTGAAACCTCTCAGCGACTTCCACTGCTGTAAAAGGGTGCATGAACCTGAGAAAGTGTGAGTATTTAGTGAGTCTGTCCACCACTACCATTACTGTATCCACCCCCTTTGACCTTGGTAACCCGGAGACAAAATCCATAGTTAAGTCTTCAAACACATTCTGAGGTACCGGTAACGGTTGTAGCAATCCACCAGGTGACAAAGTAGAATACTTTTGTCTTTGACATGTGTTGCAACTTGCGACATATCTCCTTATCTCCGTCATCATTCCCTGCCAATAAAACACATCTCCAATTCTTCTTTGTGTCTTCAATATTCCCCCATGTCCACCTAGCTTCCCGTTATGAAACTCGAACAGAATCGTTTTGATGAATTTGGAGTTCCGAGGAACCACCAGCTTGCCTTTCCTTAGTAATCTGCCCTGAACAACTGAGTACTATGGATAAGCATCCGAGTTTTCTTTCTTCTCTTTCACTATTTTCTGCAGTTCAGAATCCAAATCTACTTCCCTGCTGATTTCTTCCACTAATATTGTGGCTGGAACTGTTAAAGAAAACAACTCAATTCCCACTCCTTTACGTGATAAAGCATCTACAGCCTTGTTCTCCAACCCAGACTTGTACTGAATCTCAAAGTTGAACCCCAAAATCTTAGTCAACCACCTCTGATACTCCATGTTGATTTCCCTCTGCTCAAGTAAAAATTTCAAACTTTTTTGATCTGTTCTGACCACAAACCTCCTGCCTATCAGGTAATGTCGCCACTTTTGTATGGCCAAAACGATGGCCATCAATTCCCTCTCATAAATCGATTTAAGTCTTTGCCGATCTGTAAAAGCCTGGCTAAAATACGCCAAGGATCGCTGATCCTGCATGAGGACTGCTCCCAATCCCAGTCCCGAAGCATCTTATTCCACCACAAATAGTTTCTCAAAGTCTGGGAGGGCTAAAACTGAAACACTGACCATTGCTTGTTTCAATTTCTGAAAAGCTGGAGAAGCTTCTGGATTGCATTGGAACTGATCTTTCTTAAGCTGAACTGTAAGCAGCTTGGCGATCACCCCATAACCCTTCACGAACCGCCGATAGTATCCAGTTAGTCCCAAGGACCCCCTCAATTCCTTAACATTGCTCGGCTCTGGCCACTCCATCATGGCACTAATATTGCTAGTATCCGCTTGTACTCCTACCTCAGTTATTACATGACCAAGTACTCAATCTTCCGACTTCTAAAATGGCACTTCTTTTGATTGGCATATAACTCATGCTTTTTCAAAGTCTCCATCACCATCCTGACATGTTCCACATGTTCTTCCAAGCTTTTGTTGTAGATAAGTATGTCGTCAAAGAAAAACTAGGACGCACTTTCGTAACCATGGCCTGAATATGTCGTTCATCAAAGATTGGAAGGTTGCAGGGGCGTTGGTCAATCTGAAGGGCATGACCAGGAATTCATAGTGGCCATCGTGCGTTCTGAATGCGGTTTCCGGTACATCCTTTGCCTTCACTCGAACCTGATGGTACCCGGACATGAGGTCTAACTTTAAGAAGATCTTTTCCCCTTGCAGCTCGTCTAACAATTGGTCTATCATCGGTATCGGGTAACTATGTGGTATGGTGGCCTTGTTGAGGACCATACAGTCGACACAGAACCTCCAGCTCCCATCTTTTTTTCTGACCAGCAATACAGGACTAGAGAAGGGGTTGCTACTCACTTGAATCACCCCTGCCAACAAAATCACTTTTACTTGCCTTTCTATTTCTTCTTTCTGAGCATGTGGGTAGCGGAATGGTCTTACACTTACTGCTTCTGCTCCCGGTTTTAGTGTAATGGTGTATTCTCTTGCTCTATTTGGAGGCAACCCCTGAGGCTCATCAAAGACTTGACCACATTCTTCTAAGACCCTTTGTATCTCTTCTGGTATATCTTCCTTATCTCGCTCCATTCCTGTTTCTAAACTCCCATATTCCACCACAATACCCTCTCCTTCATACTTGAGTGTCTTCCAGAGGGCTTTGAGAGATACCTGTGAATTACTCAAGCCTGGATCTCCCACCAATTACACTGTTACTTTCCCTTGATCGAACCTCATCCGCCTCTCCTTCCAGTTGGCCCTTACTTCTCTTAGGGTCTCCAGCCATTGAACTCCTAGTATGACATTCGCATTGGTGAGATCTAAGGGCAGAAATGAGGATGTCTTAGTGTAGTTCGCATCGTGAGCTCAAACTTTCTGCAAAAACCATCTCCTTTGGCTGAGGTCCCCGTTCCCATTATCACTCCATACTTGCTGGTGTCATCGATGGGTATACCCACTTTCCGTACCAACTCTGATGAGATAAAATTATGAGAAGCACCACTATTAATCATGATGATTACCTCCTCTCCTTTCATTGAACCTCGTAATTTCATTGTTCTTGGTGAATTTATGCCGAGAAGAGAGCTCAACGAGATCTCCGCCATCTGCGTAGGCTCGGGTAAGGATTCATTCGTCTCTTCTTCTTCTTCTTCTTCTGGTAATTCATACTCCATACCTTCCGTCCCGGTCACCAGTACTTGCAACTCCCTGTATTTTCACTCTTGACGAGGATGGTACCTCTCATCGCACTTGTAGCAAAAGCCCTTTGATTTCTTCTCTCTCATATATGCCTCTGAGAGCTTTCTATAAGGTAGATTTAGACCTCCATTTCCTTTAGATTGAGAATTGTTGTTGCTTACAGAGGGAGCACGATACGACGTCGTGGAGGGCTTAAACGAAATAGGGTTTCTACTTGGGCCTTTTTGTATTGTCAGGCCTTTTAAGTGTTGGTCCCCTGCCCAAGTTCCAACATATCTTCCTCCTGAATCTCGATTCGTTCTTTCTACGCCACCCTAACCTTTTTCCGGCGACACCTCCTCCGATCCCGACCATTCTTCCACCAACTTAGAGAGACTCATCATTTTTTCCAGCGTTCGGGGCGCAAGCATCTTCACACCCACTCTAGTCTTAGGTTTTAACCCTATCATGAAGGCCATCTTCAAAACAGGTTATGGGATTTCAGGCGCATTAGAGGCGAGAGCGATGAAATCTCGACAATACTTGACCGCTGATTCTTCCTCTCTCAAGGTCAGCAACCTTTCTCCTGCAGATGAATCCAACGTCGGCGAGAAATTTTCCAACACCCTACTCTTCATCTCTTCCCATCTGAGAAAAGGACTCTGATCTCTCTCCCATCGATACCAGACCAGCGGCTCCCTATCGAAACACATCCTGACCGCCTGGAGTTTTTCTTCCTCCGTAAAATCATTGATTTCAAAGTACTGATCCATTTTCACTACCCAGCTATCTGTGTTTTCCCCATCAAACAAAGGAAGCTCCATCCTCCGATTCACTGGTTGTCTCCTCTCCTCCGACGTCATCGTCGATCTCTTCTCCACCATCTCTAATGACGCCGGATTCGTCGGATCTTCTAACACCATCACGTTTTTCCCCGATCCTCCTACTTGATTCGGGCTCGTCTTAGGTGTTTGGGTCTCAGCCACCTCCTGTCTGGTTGGAGCAACAGATCCTTCTACCGCTTCATCCGTAGTCCTCCCACTTCTTTCTGTCTCCATCTTTGTCAGCTTCTGGACCATCTCCGCTAGTAAGGACTCGATCGAGGAAATTTTGGCTTTGTCCTCTTCACGATCACGCGGTAAGTTTTCCAGTTTCTCCTCAATCTGCTCCATCTTCTTTGTCATGATTCCTCAGAAAAGACTTTGCTCTGATACCAAGTTTGATACGATCAGAATATATTTTAGTAACTTTGATGATGAAATATAGTTATATTAAAGAAGATTCAAAGAACCGATTACAAGAGAATGTTTATAATGGAGTTTTCTCACCTCCCCCTCTTAGACAAATGATCTTAATCGACACCTTTCTCTATTATCCCTTCCCTTACTTATACTACTCAATTACTAGGCACCCCATGTGCATCCTCTAGCAGATGAGGACCACTCTTAACCATACTTATCCTTTCCTTAACTTAACCAACGTTTTATTTAACTATAATTAGTCTTGCATATCCTTCTCACTGCATTCCCTTCCCTGCCCTTTTGCCTTTTCTCTTGTATTGATAAAGAATTGGTGGATGAGTAGCTTCAAATGTATCAGCAATCATCTCCATTCTCTACTCGAGCCACGAGCCGTTGGTCTACTAAACCGTTTTTAGATTCGTTTGAGACCTTTTGGTCACCTTGTAGCTTCAGCACGGGAGCTTCCAAGCCAAAACTGAGGAGCCGGGTTTTTGCCTGTAAGCCTAGATCAAGCCTTGCAGCCTCAAGAGCATGGGAAATGGTGATGTGGCAGTAATGAGAGGATGAGCTTTTGGTCCTTTACCCACGGGATCTTTCCTCATGATGTCACCAGTTGTCCAGTATCTGTGACAGGCCTTGCAGAAATGGCGAGGCTGGTTTATGTTGTAGTTGTTGTAGTAACAGAATTTAGTGTCCATGCTTTTGCATCTCGGACATGGCAAAATCTTGGTTGGTTTCTTCAGGATGGGTTTACCGTCAGTTGTCAACTGATTATTCTCAAGCGAGCCACTGTTCCATGTCTCAATCTGATGATGATTGGTTGATGTCGTCTCCTCTTTGTCTCTGGTTTCAAGTTTACAGTCACGCGAGTTGTTCTTCTTCTCTGATAATTCTCAAGTTACCTGAGATTACGATACAAATTTGATTAAGAACACTTGCAATGGATCAATGAGAAGCAGATAAAACATACTCGTGAGAGTTTGAAGAAGCAATTTATTTTTCAATTCTGTCCCTTTTTTTTTGGCAAGAATCAAACAGTTATTCTTAAATTAGTCAAGAAAAAAGAACGAAGCCTTCAAGAGTAATCTTTATCAGAACAAAGAATCTTTAGCCACTAGTAATTTTCTTAATGACAAAAAAAAAAAATGGGAACTTTGCTTTAGACTTGTTTCAATCAAACTCTCATCGCAAAAAAACTGTAGATCCAGTTTTTGATCGTAAGACAAAAGTCTCCAACACGATTTGCTGTTAAGGTCTCTGGGTTTTGTAAAGATAACAGATAAACAGAGCAGAATCAATCAGTACCTTCTCTGCCGATTTGTCCTCTTCTCCATCTCCGCCGCTCAGCTCCATCACCTCCTCCTCCTCTTCCACCGCAACGGACGACTTAAAAACCGCCGGAAAAGGGATTTTCATCCCGAAGAGCTTGATAGTTGGATCTCTACTCTCCATCATCATTTCTTTGTTCACTCTTTTTCTCTCTCGATTAACAAAAAAAAAAAAACATGCGCGAAAAGAAGCACTCTGATTTTTTTTTGTTTTTGTTTTTCTTTTTTTGATTTGGGGATGAATTGTTGGAAATAGGGATTTAGATACGAATAAAACAGAAGAAGATACCACGTCAGCATCACAACTCAGTTCTCAGCCACAAGTTTATGTGGCCTCTCATATTTTCCTTTTAGCTCATTAATACCGGGTTGAAAAATAATAATAGGAGTACGTTTTAGAATAAGTATTGTTTAAAATTGTTTATTCACTATTTTTTTTTTCAATTTATCATTTTTCTACAAAAACAATATTAATTATAGCTAAATCAACTAATAGAAAATTAAACCGCAGAACACTAATAGTCAAAAATATTAAATAATATTAAATTTTTGCAATGAAAATATAACTTAAAATGAAACAAAAAAATACTCTTAAATATCACTTAATATAAAACATAGAAAATATGTAACCAAAATTGTTACTTGGCGAGCACAAATAGGCTGAGGCCTTGAATGGGGAGCCTAAAATAAGTTATTGCCTGACGGTTCGGATGAACCGTGATATTATCTCTCATTCACCAAGTTTGTTTTAATTAAATGAATTTTTTTATCATTTTAATAATAAAATATTGTTGAACCACTAATGGTTCATTTTTATATAAACACTTTAAGATCAGAATAGAAATACTTCATTTACTAAAACTTTTAATGAATATGACGTATCGAGCAAAGCGGATCAAACGGATCAAGTGAAACATAAACGAATCTGGAGGATCGAGCGGTTCTAGCGGTCCAAAAATGTGTATGAATGGAAAAATGGATCAAATAATACTAATAAAATATTTATAATAGAACATACCAAAAATATTATTCATACAAATTCAAACATAACGTAAAAGAAAATAAAAAGACATATTAAGAGTTTTTATTTTGCCCATAGCATATCTGCAATTTTTACTCTGATGTTCGACTTAAGATCTCTGTCGGCTACCTCATCTGGTTCCTGTCAATTAAATCAGTTTCAGAATTTGTGCTATTAATGTATGTCTGTCCCATCATTTCTGTGAAATCATTATTTAAATATTCGAATAAAATTATGTAGTCTCATTGTAGTTGTTACCACTCTTTTTTGTACATGAATGTTATATCTCCAAAATTCACAAAGAATGCTCCACTTCTTTTTCCAAACTCCAAATGTCCTCTCAATATTAAGAGCGTAAAGATGCATGTGATCTATTGAACAACTCATGCTTATTTCGAGGAAGACGGACATTGTGAAACTGTGACATATGATATCTGACAACCAAATTTTTTGAAAATCTATATGGAACAAGAAAACCTTGTTTATTTGGATAGCCAGGATCAACAACATAATACTTTTCTGCTGGGGGCAAAGGTAACTCTGAATCATTATCTTGCGCCGTGGTTAGAACTGTTGTATCGTGACACGATCTTTGTGCTCCATTCAAGACATATGTGAACATCATATTCAAATCACATATTGTCATGAGTTTGAATGATGTTCAACCATGTCGATTCAAGTATATTCCTTGTAAATCATGCTTAACCTTTACGCCTACACGATCTCCATCCATTGCTCCGAAAAATCCAATGAAATATGACCAATAATTTTCCATTTGTAGTCACTCCAAAATTCTGAGTAGTTCTTGTCTTGTCGGAGTTCTGATATAATCACAAGCAAGTAACTCAATCGCTGTAAGCACTTCAAAAAAATTTCTCTGCACTGTTTCTTACGTTCATCCAAATTGTAATCCAACATCCCTTTGAACTTCATTGTGTCCGCATATCCTTAAAAACATGGCTACATTCTTTTCAATGCTTATATTTAATGTTGGTTGTAATCCATAGATTGATTCTAATTTGGAAGATAGAGTTCTAAAGCAATTAAGTGACATTCGTAGTAAATTAAGACCAACAACATCATCTTCTTGCAAACGACGCCAAATATTCCTCCACCCTAAACCACCATCTGTGTGGGCAACACCTCTTTCAAAATACTGATTGTAATAATTCAATGCTAGTTGAATTATTAACTCTTCAAATTGCTCGTTCTCCTAATTCCACAACTAATCTCTCTCCTCATAACTTAGAAATTGGACTCCTTGAGCTCGTAATTGACATATACAAAAAATCTAAAAAAAATTCACATGAAAACAAAATTATATTGATAGAAAATTAAATGAAATTACTCATAAATATATAATACATAAAAGATATCAAAAAACCATAAATCAATATAACATATCATCAGTTTTCAGTAATCACTTTCACAACTAATCTAATCTTCATTGTCAGAATCATTTTGATGACTTTCATTTAAATTAGGTACTTTTTGGGATCTCCAAATGTTAAATAACCCTCCTCCTCTACGCGTACATGGTATTTTTCCTGCTGACAAGTAATTCATGAAACCAATTTCTAGTGCTACTCCTCTTTGAACATTAACTTGAGTAATAACAGGTGCTTCTTCTCAAACTACTTGTTGTTTCCGTTTGAGTTCCTACTTTAAAGCCATGTTGAACATTTGTTGGAGGGGCCCATTGTGAATTAATTGGTGATGAACTCATTTTAGGGCAATTGATAGTGAACCTCATTGTTGACTATTTGGAACTGTTCCCTAATTGTGCAGCAATTTGTGGTGATGTCCATTGAGGCGGTTGTTGTGTTCCCCATTGTGAACCCCATTGTTCAACATTTGGAGGTGTACCCCATTGTTGAATACCAGGAGGTGTACCTCATTCTTGAGCACCAGGAGGTGTACCCCATTGTTGAGCATAAAATGATGTATCCCATCGATGAGAATTTGGTGATGTACCCCGTTGTTGAAAACAAGGACTTCCACAATGAAAACCATCTAAATTTGGGCTCCTATAATGTTTACAAGAGCTTAAATGCTTCTCCACATTCACATCGCGTGTAAATAAAGTTAGAGCTTGTAAAAATTGTATCTTATCTTTCAATGTGTTATCAGCTCTATCAATGAAATACTTACGCCAAAATTCATCTTCTCTATATACTTGAATGCATGCCGAGTAGAAGTTTGTATCTTTCAGAAGCTCCATCGGTTCGAATATCTTTATAGCAATGTCAAAATCATTATAATCATCTTGGTCAAACGAATTTGGGTGTAGTTGTTGTAAACTTTGGTGCTGAAATTCCCTGAAGCCAGTCATTGTCTCCGTTATGGTTATCTCGAATGACTGTGTTTTCGGCTTTCTCTTGATCAACTTCCAAACATGATTCGTGAATTTCCCATAGATCTTTGTCAAGTAATTCCACGTCTTCCTATACCTTTGAGATATATAGGCAAGAATTTTGACTAGATCCCTGCTTGAGAATTAGGGTGCATATGATTTTGAATTAATTTGTTTGAAGGACGTGAATCATCATCGATGTTAACGCATACTTCTTCGTTTTCTTGTGTCTCTGGAACTTGACTGTCTTGTATTTCACCAACATATGTATCCTCATTCATCATCTCTTCTCTTCTTTGGTTTGCAGAGTACTGAGATTGGGATTGAACATTATATAATCTAAAACTACGTTGCATCACATCCAAAGGCTGGGGTGATTTTCGTTTGAATGAATGTATAATTTTGCATACTTGTTGACAAAAGTTACATAACCTATTTTTTACTGAAAAACTATTTATATGCATATAGTTTTAAAAATTTATTGATACTTACTTCACGATCTTTCTACCATGAGTTAGGTGCGTCAATCTCAGATGTAATAGGATCAACTAATATGCCAGTAGAATTCAAGAGACCTTGATACTTCTTGTAATTTTTTAGTTGGTTAAGTTTTTCAAAGTAATATTAAGATCCAGTTCTTGGTTGAACTTTTCAACCAAAAATTCTTTACCAAGAGGTGTTGGATCTTTTAACTGGTGATTATTCATCGCAATAACTTGATCATATAACTTAAGAAATATTCTTTCTCAGCTAAAAGTCCATTTCAAATTATCCGTGTTTAGGGATTTTTTGGTGATCCTTCGATATAGAATTAACAAGAACAAGATATAAAAGATTCTTCTTTATTGATCTTAAAGGAATCGATTACAATGTATGTGTATTGAGTAAACGGTTTTTGATCCTTGAATTAAGGTTCTTCCCCCTTTTATTTATAGTTTCCGAATAAGAGTAATTCCAAGTTCTTTTAAGAAAGATATGGATAACTTGTAGTTTTGAATCTATCTATACAATAAGGAATATTTGCTTTATTCATTAAGGTAATTGTCATAATCTCTAAGATTTAAGTCATATGAGGGGAATATTCGCTCTACCTTTGCTTGTGGACTTGGCTTGGCTGTGCGTCCATGGCTAAGGCATTGGTTAACACATTCAACTAGGGAGTTTGTTTATGCTCCCCTAGTCTAGCTAAGGTTAGGCTCTAAGGGAATAAAATTACCCCCAACAGTTGCCCTCACTCTTCATTTTCAGCGTGTGGAATTTGAAGAGTAGATTTGTTCTTAAGAGACTCCAGAATTAGCCTCAGTGTAGGATAAGCCTCATGGGCTGAATAAAATATGGTCGTAGCCATGACCTTTATTGGCATTGTTGGTTCATGTCGCTGGTTTGTGTCACTATGGCTTCATCCTTGGTGAATTGCAGTAGTGCTAGTGAGTCGCATCTGTTTATGAACTCTTGGACCTGAACTCTATGGTGTAATCTGGGCTTTTTGATTTTGGCGCATTATCGGTAGGGTTAGATAGGCGGGAAAATGAGGAGCCTTTGTCATTTATGTCTTTTCGTTTATCTCCCGATGCATCAGATCAAAGCTTTTCTCCCGAGAGATCACCGCCTTCTTTGCTTTTCTAGTAAGTCCTAGCGTATTTTCGGTGAATCTTGCTTTTTTCTTTCCATAGGAACGATTCCGTTAGTGCGATTGCGGAATATTCCCGATTTTGGCTTAGGGTTTCACCGTTGATGATCCTTTCCGAAGGTGTCATTACATGATTTAGCCGTTTTCCTTCTAGTTTGCAGATCTTAAGCTATTCACGTAGTTTGCATCCCCACGCTTGAACTCTCACACCAAGGTAACGCTCCTTTGGCCCCTCTCTTTCTTGCTTGAGTCTCCTAAGGATTTCGATAGGACCTCTTTAAAAAAGATGTGGTCTTTTTATAATGCCTCCAAAAGCTTCATAGATTCTAATCCGCCATCGGTCCTCAACCAAGAAGACTTAGAGAAGACATGTATCCTCCTCTCTCTCCCTCCAAGCTTGCCACTTAAATATATAGAACTCCATGAAAGAGCCTCTGACTGTGGTCCCGCAGAGATCGCCATCTACGAAATTTTCCCAGAGGCAGGCTTCAGAGATCGCTTTCCTCCTTAGTGGTAACGATGGCAAATAGGTGTTGAGCACCTAATTGTTCATGCGAACAAAAGGAGCTACGAACGAAGCTTTAAAAATTTATAAAAGTTCGTTTCCTATCAATCACACAATCCGCAAGTGCACGGATATGTCATTGTAGTACTTTGGGGTCGAACCACAAGGAGCAAACCTTAGCTAGATTGATCTAAGCTTTGGGAATACACACTCAAGCCTAATTTAAGAAAATAAGAAAGGTTGGGTTTTGTTTTGGTTTTCTTAATATTCTAGAAATAAAAGCAAGGCAAGAAAGCAAACATAAACTTAAAAGATACTAACTTGAAATAAACTATAAACTAAGATGATGGACCCATGAATGTTTTAATGGATTCACTTAGGTAGATGGTGATAAAGGTGTTAGATTAAGCAATTGAGCACAAATCCTAGACCAAAGGCAACACTAGCCTAATCCACTCTCATGGCAAGAGGCCATTTCCTTATCAATCGCATTCACTCACGCTCTCGCTTTGTTGCAAATGATAAATCAATTAGGAATCATTAAAAACAAACTCATATAATCACTAATCAATCTAGTAAACAACTCTCATTGGCTAGATTGAAATAGCAAGTATTTGGTTCTCCTAGACATTTCATCGAACACCTCTCGGGCGATAAAATGTATACTAGTCTAGGTCTTAGTTAGCTACTCTAAAACCTAGAATTAAGCACTCCAAATCCTTAGGAAACTTAATATTAGATATCCCTAAAACCATATCATAACCTAATCTAAATAGATCTAAACATCCATGGTTCTATCAAAAAGACCACTCACACAACATAGAGAAGAAAAAGAAAAGAGATGAAGATAAAGAGATAGATTTCATAGATAAAGATAGAGTTTGATCCAAGATCCAAACTTAAAATAGAGACTCTTGATCTAAAAGATCAAGAGAAAATAAAATCTAGAAAGTTATATGAGTGTGTTCTTGTCTTAGAAATGGGATGCACTCATAAAAATAGGTTAAGGGGTATTTATAGGGAGAAGAAGAGCATTTTTAAGGCCAAGGTTGTCAGCAATCGACCCATCTGGTCGATGGGAGCCAACCCAGGGTCGATGGCTGGCAACCTCCAGCAGAGGGAGCGCCATTTACTGCCTAGGTCGTTGGCCATCGACCAGGGAGTCAATGGGAGCTCCCTTGGGGCATTTTTGATGGCCTCTTGCTCCTCTTTGACATCTTGTTTGATCCCATCTTTCCCCAATTCTTCTAGCCTTTAAATCCCTTTGATTCTTGGTCTTTTTGGCTCCTGGAATCCATCATCTCAAGCTCTCAAAGTGCTCTCCACGGTTGTACCTACAAATGCAAAGAAAATGCATGCAAATGCAAGATATGCCTAAACAAGACTCTAGACTCAAACTAATGCATTCTAAGACTTAAAAATTATAGTGAGTCAACTAAGCGAAATTGAACTTTCTTTCTGTCATGTCCTTTCACTTGGAATGATCAGATTATGCAAAATTAAACGGTCTAGTCGAGGTTGGACTTTGACTTGTTTGGACTGAGTCCGTAAGGGACTAAGGTCGAGTCAATGAGTGACTGCGATTGGTTAAGGAATGTAGACTGGATAACTCAACAAAGGTACTGAGTTAAGACTTTGAGGATTGAGGTAAGCCTGAACAACATTGTTAAGAGTCAAGTGTCCTGGCCAAAATGTGTGTTTGATCACCAAGAGATTGCTCGGGAGTAAGAACTACTATGCTTAGTGATTTGGTAAACTGAACCAAGTCTGTGAGACTGAATAATGGTAAATAAAACAGATTGAGGAATCATGTAAACTAGGATCGAATCCAAATATGATTGCGATCATTGGATCCAAAATTGGTATTTGGATAATGGTAATGGCCGAGAAAACTATAAAGGCAAGAGAATGCTAAAAAATATGGGAACAGAGTTAGGGCAAGTGAGTGCCGAAAGTCAAGAAATTGTATAAGCAGACATAACAGGGTTCTATTGACTATTGAATTTGAGGACGAATTCATTCCAAGTGGGGGAGAGTTGTAACACCCATGTTCTGCAATCCTATCCAGATGATCCAAGGTCGTGATCTAGTATGATCACTTAGATGGAACATAAGGATCTACAGGAACGTTTCTAAATGTTGAATGGGTCATGAGCGACATGACCGGGATTATCGGAGCAGTTGAGCTCCAACATGATAGCTGGGTGGTTATTCAGACAAGACGGTTGGGCTTGTCGTCTGGATTAATTAGTCTTGGTGAATGGAATGGCTGATGGGCGTTTAGGTGGAAATGGTAAAGAAGCCAAAACATGTACTGATTACCGAAGAAAATAGGCAAGAACAGTAATCTGGCGGTTACTGGATCGGTTAGAGAAGTTCAGGAACAATTATTGAATTCTAGAACTACCACATAGCAGTTATGGAACAATTACCAAAACGGTTCCATGATATTTATCAAGAGCAATTGTTGATGCAGTTTCTAGAGTGGTTACAAGAGTAGTTCAAGATCAGTTACTGGATTGCTTAATCAAGTGATGTTTGAGTACTAGAACTGCTAAGGTGGTTATGGAGAAGTTTGCTCATTTGGAGTTTAATAATTGACACAGATCGGTTATTTCGAACGGAGGAGAGATAAATAAACTGCCAAAACGCAGCTAGTAACTAGACTGGAGCGTGGTAGCAGCATAGAAGGTTATGGGAAAGGAAGAAATCGTCTAGGACTTCCCTTTTAATGTGTTTTTTTGGATAGAAAGGGGGACACGATCTCTGTACGGAGAAAAAATCAAACAGGCAAAACGATGGAAAATCCGAGAGGAAGAGATGGGGATCGAAGAGAGAGCATAGGAGAGACGATCAAGAATCTTGATCGATAGTTGCATGTCTGAACTGGAGTCACATCTGGGGTTCTGTTTTGGATTGAGCGCTCGTTGAGACGAATACCCAAACCTTCGGTGGTTATGGTTGAAGATCATCAAGCACAGGCAATCGGGTTGGGCACTCGGTACTTTCTGTGGCATATAGATTCATGCTCTGGTTCTGAGAGAAGAATCGAGTAGGATCAATGGTTGGTTAGGCGGTTTGAGCCGTTGAATATCAAGTCGTATGGTTCGAATTCTTGACAATGAGACGCGATGTAGTCTACACTTTCTACATAGACGATCTTCAATCTGGAAACATTGATGAACCAACCTGACCAAGGTGAATGCTTCCCGATCCTTTTGGCTAAGTCTGAGTATAGGATCGTATTTAGGTTTGTTGCAGGAAGAACAATAAATCGAGAGAAAAGGTTGGTCTGATCGATGATTACTCCATGGATCGAGTGGGATCGAGATATCTAGTCTTTGGTGAGATCGGTGCAAACTATATCAGGTACTGGTCAGTAGCGATTGAATCATGGCTTTCTGACTGGCCTACGTTCTGAAGATCACTGGATCATAAGTAAGTATGTTAGGCCATGAGCGATTATGAGAGGTCGATATGGAACCATAATGATGGGCAATGAACTAATGAATTACAGTCCGAGTCTTCAATGAACAACCGTGTATGGTCTTAGATCGAATGGATTCAAAGGCACAAATATCAGATAGACTCATTCATGTTTTGGACATGGATGAACCGCGAGGGTGGCTTGATTTGGTTCTAATGTCGCAGATCGCCAAGATGTTTACTGTACAGTCGGTTGTGCATGCTGAGACTGTGATCAGAGAGATGAAGAAATGAGAGTTCAAATGTACAAGATCCGGATGGTCGAGAGACAAACCTAGATCGAGATGACTGATAATCTGACTGTAGATTGACCGAGTTTGGGATATTTGTTATGGATTGTGATGAGGCGTAGTCTGATATGAGGGTTGTTGAGCCGAGATATAGTTCTTACTGATTAGGATGGATCGATACCTGAGTATGAGATGCTGAGCATGGCTAGCGTTTGAACTGTTCACGATGGCAGGTTGGAGACCAAGTCTTCTTTCTTTGTTACTTGATCATGTGCGAATGGTTGGTTGAGTGACTAAGGTTGTTGGAGTAGACTAGGGGAATAATGATAATCGTACGGAACCTCGTAGAGTAAAATTGGATAAAAATCCTAAGTTAAGAAAAATTTTGCAAAGGACCATGTTTCGTCGGGGAAGGCGATTCACGGATGTACCAGCGGTAATGAAAACCGGGTGGAACTCCTCAAGTTGGTTAATATGGTAAAATGTATAACGCTTGTCAGTTATACAAAAATCAGCAGAAGATAAATTCTTATAAGTATGTTGTATCCTACATATTTATTTATATTTTGTCGTTCTTAAAGGAAAAAGTGGACATATTTGGGTTTTACAGCCTGTAAACCCTTTTTAAAAAGCTTCAAATTTCATATTTAGGTTTTCAAATCCGTGTGTAAGCTATGTAAGACGTTATACAAAACTAATTAACAAAAAAAAAAGAACTCTACATGTGTATTATAATATATCATGATATTTTTAGGGTCAAATCTCTACGCTAGGCCTGACATATTGATTTTTCAAACAGTTTGAGCATGGCAGCTTCAGGTAATGTGTCTGTTTGTCAGACGCTCACTTCTTCTCAAGGCAAGAGGAATGTTGAGATCATCGTTAACTTTATGCTTGTCGTACCAAATGCTGGCCATTCCTTCCTCGTTTATACTAGAAACTAACCTGAAAAAAGAGAAATTGTCAAAATTTATGTCCACAATTTTTAAAAAGTTAAAATTAATTATACTTTTATACCTTCCGATGGGAGTAATTGCAGTTTATATGATCGGTTTCTCTGAATCTTGACTTGATGACCTATTTAGGAAAAACATATTTAAATGAAAAATAATAATTAAAACAAATTTAAATGAAAAAGTAATTTAAGGCATTCACCTGGTGATTAGAGTTGTTGCATTACGTTGCGCATTAAACACTAAAATCTCTCCTTTTTGGTTACCCACTGCAAATATAAGTTCTACACGTCCCGAAGTTTCGAACTTGGAATTCCCACAACGCGGAATTGGGAAAACCAATATAGGTGGTGCCTTCCTTTTTTTCTGAAGTCTTCCTGTCCAGAGCACATTTATATAATTCAAATTGAAGCAACCCAGAGGCTCCAACCTTCGACAACACTGTGGTACTTAAAGCTCGGACACATTCAATCTCTACAAGTGATAAATCCTTATCAAGATCTATTGGCTAACTATCCGGGATTCCATCTTTGCTCCTTTTTTTTATTCACCCAATTTCGACACCAAACCCCTAATAAATATAAAATATTAATACACAAAACAAACTTTTAAACAAATAAAAACAGCAATAGTAAGTAATTATTTTCAGAAAGCATGTCTTTCATCACTATAAAAGAACTAATTTATCTGATGCAATAAACTTTGATTAATATTTACAATAAAGAAAGCCAAGAAAGGAGAGGTTCAAGCAACGTACCTCCTGGGTTTTGCGGGATAACTTGCGGAACTCATCCGCATTCTCCAGCTCCCGGACCAGAGGAAGGTCGACTCCTGACGAGGCAACATCTCGATGCAACTCCCCGCATGCGTTCGAGTCGGTGACAAAAGGGACACGGCCCGTATACCTAAAATTGAAGTCCATCCGGTTCGACGCATCAATCTCGTAGGAGACTACTAGGGCCATCTCAACCGGAGGGACGCCTTCCTGACCAACCCCATGGTTGGTCTCGCCATCGGTACGAGCCTCGGGATGTATAACCATGACCGCGTCCCCGCCAACGCCTTCGGCGTCCTTCTCGGCCCCGCGAGAGTCAGCAGGAGAGCCGCCCCGCTCAGACAACAAGGTGGGGGCAAACTGAGAAGGAGAGTGAGTGGTGATGCGACACGATTCTAAGGGAGGAGGATTTGTCGAACCACCGGCACCTTGAGGCGAAGCAGTCTCCTGATCCTCGACCCAACGGCGTTTTCTCTCCAGAATCGGGAGGTCATCTTCATCGATATCTGGAGTCTTCTCCATAGTCTCGGGAACCTCGCCAACCCCGGTGATAAGAGGAACCCCGGAAACAGGATCTGTGAACGGGGCCTGCTCAGCAAGCGTAATCTGCTGGGAAGAGCTCGAGTCTTGCGGGGTCCTCTTCTTCCTCTTCGCCCCGTTCGCGAAAAGCTTAGGGAAATCATCGTCAAATTGTCCCATGTCAGCAGTAGGGTCGTAAGTGACCTGACGATCGAGACTTGGAGCTAGGCGCCAGGAAGCTGCCAATCAGAAAATGTTAGACAGCAAGAGGGTACTACGAGCAAGAAAGAGAAAAACGTGTACAAGTCGAAGCACTTACGCTTCGCAAACTTGGCAAGGTTCGTTTGAATCCCCTTTAGGATGACGGGCCATGGTGTGAACTTCCTTTTCTTGAGCTCTTCTATGAAGGCAAAATACTCCTGCGGGATAGGGTTCACCGAAAGCAGACGATCTGCAAACAGAAAGAGCGTGTCAGGCAAAACGCTACGTATCTCAATTGCACTATTCGAAGCCAGAACAACTACCGAAACTAACGCCCCATCCCCTCATGTACTCTCGATTGGGATCGAGAACCGACGCTTCGTTGATCCGGACAAAGAAGTACCTAGCCCACCACCTATCAATCCTAGTATTGTAACCTTGGATCAACTTGCACCCGNATTGTAACCTTGGATCAAATTGCACCCGGGCTTAAAACTAACGTAGTATGTCCTCCGGAGAGAATGGTTCGGGCTGATTTGGGTCATCTCCTCAAACATCACCAACGTCATCTCAAAACCTAACTCCGAGGCTATCGAAATGGCAGACACTAGGTTTTGGATCGACGGAGAAGTGAGCTGCGTAAACCCGATACCCCTCGCCTCGCAATATGTTATGAGCAAAAGGGGAAGAGGAAACCAGAGCCCCGCGTCAGCGAAAAAAGACTCATAAAGGCACAAAAAGCCCTAAGGAGGGTTCCAGGGTCGCTGTTTAGGTCCCGGCTCCCTTAATTCTAGGCCAGGGGACCAACCCCGAGCGACCCCCCTAAGTGAACCCGCATCGGACTTACTAGGCATCATCCTATTCACCTTGCGAGGCTTCTGGGGCTTCTTCGAAGCTTCGGCAGGCTCGAGACCCTTGTCCTTAGAGCCCTTCTGAGCCTTTTTCTTAGATTTCCCCTTAGACCGGGAAACGCCAAGCGTCAACTGACGCTCCGGAGACTGAGCCCCGATCCTTTCTTCAAGTCTAGGTGCGAGGTCCGAGTCGGCGCGGGGCCGTGAGGAGGATACCTCGCGAGAGTCAAGACGCTTCGCAAACTCATCTAGGAAGGCTCGCTCCTCAGTATTCCAGGTAGGAGAGCTTCGGCTCGGAGACCGGTCCCCCTCCTCCACAGTAGGGCTACAGAGCGCTGGCTACCCTCGGACCCAAGCGAACTGGAAGAGGACGAAGACCCAACCACAATACACTCTAACATTGGAGAAGATAGCAAAAACAGATCTAGAAGAGGGGAACCGCAAAGAACTGAAGAAGTTCTTGAGCAAATCGGAGAAATCCACGGAGGAGGATTAAAAACGTGACCGGAAAGTACGAAAAAAGAGGAGAGAGAACAGAGAGAAAAGGTTACCTTTAAGTGCCGAGAAATTGAAGAAGTGGCGAGATGAGGCCTTTATTTATAGGAGAAGAGCAAGAAGATCGAAAAGACTTTTCATCATTAAACCTAGAAGCGTCTCTCTGCATCCCCAGGCATAGGTATTACACGTGGCATACAAGGATTGAAGACGCGTCGGCAAAACTCTGCACGCTTCCAGAACACGCCAATACGGTTCGTAGGGTCATCACTACTCCAGAGACTTTTCAGAATGCGCCTGGTACGCCTCGGAGATCAGTCCACTCCGCGAAAACGCTTCGTTAACGAATCGGGGGGACTAATTGTTAGAGGTGGGTTTAGCACCCCTCCTAACACACCTGGCCCATTCTAAAAAGGCCTGAAGCTATAAGGCCCGAAAACGAACCGAAGCCCGGGCGCTCCGATCTCAGCCCACATATCCCATTACCAAACGAGGCCCGGCAAGCCCGCGTACAAACGTACGCCTTTGGTAATTAATGCATACGGAAGCATCGTGGAATCTCAACAGACCACGCGAGGCGAAGGTACGGGAAGACCAACCAAAAAGTCACGGAAAAAGGGTATACAGTCTGACTCCCGACAATACGGATGCACGACCGAACCGCAACACGAATCTCGCCGATCCTAGTCACGCCGAGACCACCCCTCGACTCGAGAAGGGTATTTTCGACCATACTTTTTCCTATAAATAGTTAGTCTTGTGCAAAGAAAAAGGCATCGATTTCTTCCGGCAAAATCTCACAAAAGAGCTTATCATAGAGAGAGAGAATTTTAGAAGAGAGAGATACACTTTGTAACCCCTTTCGCAATATTCTAATAAAAAGCTACACGCATCGTTAAACATACCCCTTATCTTACGAGAACTCTGACCTGCGAACTACCGTTTCCTCCTTTTTTACAAGTCACGTCGCCTCCAAGCCTCGAACAAAATCTTAAAGAGGTATTATGTCTCTTGTGTCTAGAGGGATTTGTTTGTTTATATAGATATAAACATCCAGTATCTTAAAGAAGAGAAAAAAAAAGTCAATAGGAAAGGAATTCAATATGAAAAGAAGAAAAGGCACATACAAACAAACCAGAAATTAACAACCAAAAATGAGACTTCAGTTTCGTAACATAACTTCTATACTGAGCTAAATTCTGTTAATAAATTGTCTATTTTAAAGAGTACAAAAACATAGACATGAGAAAGTATCAAGTAAGCAACATATAGAAAGCATCCTGATTACTCAAAAAAATGAAACAATGCAGTTTCATATTTTTCATTGCCAATAAATAGAGATTTTTTTATGGGTCAAATACTTCAGAGAAATAGTGAAACAATAAATAACAGACTCATACATAAGAAATTGATGTTAAGGTTAGAGAAGATAAACCTGTAGGGGTCAAATCCTTCAGTCTCGAATACTTGGAGAAAAGTTTTCAAACAAACAGCTACCATGAAACAAACAATGAGCTCAACATTTCCTTTAATTGAAGGTTCCAAGAAAATACAACGAAAGAGAATATTTGCAAAAGATGGTAATTATTGACAAACCTTTAACGGAGGTTCCAATAGTGTCATACTCAGATCTGCAAATTTACTCCCGATTACAAACCCATATCTCACTGCTTCACTGGAAAAAACAAAACCTATAATTCAATTTCATCAATTTAGACAAACTCACTAATCTAAAGAAAACTTACATCTAGAAATGAAAATACAACGATAATAAACTGAGATAATAAGCTTACCTCCTTGTCTTGACTCTTGAGGATGGAGTAGAGGAAGAGAGATTACAGCTAGGCCAACCTGTAAGATTTCCGTCCCATATCCTGCTGCTCCACCTTGTATAAAATCACTTCAAGACTTCTGGCTTCCAGACTGAAGATGATTCTTCCAGATGTGATCTTGCCCAACCTAACCGCCTTCGTCAAGGACAGGTTAATTATGGAGAATGTATTACTTGCTTCAGATTTGATGCAAGGATATAACAAAGATAAGCTGGGGAAAAGATTCACGCTAAAGGTCGACTTGAGAAAGGCGTTCGATTCCGTTGAGTGGGATTTCTTAATAGCTACTCTACACTTAATGTAACTGCCATCGGAATTCATAGGATGGTGCAACGCCTGTTTCGCTCACCCTGCCTTCTCGCTATCTATCAACGGATCAATAGCAGGGTATTTTAAAAGTACGACTGGCTTGCGACAAGTTGACCCGATTTCACCCCTCCTCTTTGTGATAGTTATGAACACACTGTCCCTCATGTTAAATGATGCAGCAGCAGCAGGTAAATTCAGCTTTCACCGTCATTGTAAAGACCTTAGGCTCACGCATCTTTGCTTCGCCGACGACCTACTAGTTTTCCTCCATGGCTCTTTGGACTCGCTTGTTGTTGTCCTTGACGTTTTGAAACAGTTCGAGTTTCTTTCAGATCTTGCTGTTAACATAGAGAAGACTAATTTGTTCTCTGCTGGTCTATCTTCTTCTGAACTGGCAGAAATAGATCAACGATTCAAGCTCAAGTCTGGATCTTTACCGGTCAAGTATTTAGGACTGCTCTTGTCTTTGAAAAAACTATCCCATGAAGACTGTAAGCCGCTGATCACTCATATTAAGAATAAGCTCACCTCATGGACAACGAAATACTTGAGTTTTGCGGGTCGCCTACAACTTGTAGCAATCCTAATCTCGAGCATCGTCAACTTTTGGACCAGCGCTTTCCTACTGCCTAAGAAGGTCATCCGCATCATTAACTCTTTGTCGGCTGATTTCCTTTGGCGTGGAGAGTCGGAACAGTCTAGAGGTCATAGATTGGTGTGGGATTCAGTTTGCAAGCCAAACGAGGAGGGATGATTTGGTTTAAAGGATTTCGTAACTTGGAACAATTGTTGTGCTCTCAAGCTTATATGGATGTTATATTTTAAGAGTGGATCCATTTGGGTAGCGTGGATGAAACATAGATACAAGCTAGTGCACCGGAGTTTCTTTGACATCAAGCCGCAGCAATATCACTCTTGGATCTTCCGCAGGCTGCTGAAACTAAGGCAAACAACTCCTTTTGGAATGACCCTTGGACAGAACTCAGCCCTCTCATCGACTACCTAGGCACAACGGGTCCTTGGGCTCTGGGTATTCCCATCAAAGTAAGAGTCTAATTGGCAACTAGGAACAACAATTGGATGCTCCCTCCAGCCAGATATGCACCTCAAGTCACTCTATATGCTATGCTCTCTGAAATACCAAAATCATAAGACGTCGACAAGGTATTGTGGCAGATTGGAGGAACAACGTTTGATTTCTATCCGATGAAAGCAGTGTGGAACTAAGTACGCATCGAAGCACCAGCTGTGAATTGGGCAAAACTGGTTTGGAGCAAACTATCAGTCCCTAAGCTTAGCTTCACGTCGTGGCTGTTTATTCTAAACAGGAACCCAACAAAGGATATGATGATCTCATGGGGGCTGAATATAAATCCACTCTGCCTGTTGTGCTCCACGCATAATGAGTCAAGGGATCACCTGTTTTTTGAATGCTCTTTCTCGCAGGAGGTCTAGATGAGCTGTATTACAAAACTTGGATTGAATGCAAACTCTCACAGTTGGCAAGATACTCTCTCTTGGCTTCAAAACACAGGTTTGCACAAAACAAACAGGCAAATATTACTACTGCTTTGGACTACTACTATCTACGAAGTGTGGAAAGAAAGGAAGTTTAGACTGCATCGAGGTGGAAGCAAAACGCCGTCACAAGTTGTTAAGCATATTGACACTCTGGTTCGTTCTAAAGCGGTTGCGGTACGTCTTCGTAACCCTTCAAAAGCTTCAGAAATACTACAGACTTGGTTCGCTGGAAACTTGTCTCTAATGCAGCATGTTTTAAACCCCGACCCTCCGTGAGCCTCAAGCAAGCCCAATCATGTAAAGCAGTTAAGGTTAAGGTTCCCATTTGATTCTTTGTATCTCAGCTTCTAAGCTATTAGTGTTTTGTTAAACTTTTGTAACCATTTTTTTAATGAAAGAAAACCCTTTAACAAAAAAAAATTTCGTTTAGTTTTAGAAAGTGATGCGGTGAACGAGAGAGAGAGGAGAGTGATAGAAGCAAAATCCTAGGGGTGATTGGTAAGGACTTTTAAAATGGTGAGTATGAGTTTTAATTTAATTTATTTTGTTGTAGGAACTTTTGACGGTAAAATATTAACGGTAACTTTTTAAAAAGTAAAAGTCATGTTTTAGTGGCTTTAAGAAAAATGTGTACGATTATGAACAAAAAATTTGAAATAGACTGTGAGCATTTTTAGGAGCACTTTTGTGACTTTAAATTAATAACAACTTGATTGGGTAATTCATGACTTTAAAAACTTTAAAATAAAGCTACAGCTTTTAAAGTTCTTACCAATCACCCTACTAATTTCTATTAAAAAAATGTGTCGACTGCGAGTCCAGAGAAAAAGAAGGTGAAATTTTTTTTCTCCAAATTAACTCTAAAACCCTAGTTTCTTGGACCGTCCATGTCCAAACCAGTCCAACCCATTTATTTATGGGTTAAAATGGTTTTTGGCCCAGTTAAACCATTTCTAATTAGATTTAACCATATTGGGTCCATTAAAATTTGGACATGGATAACCCATGGTTATTATGACTATGCAACCATGTTATAGAACTAGAGTTTAATGATTAAAGGATTGTTCAAATTGTTATAAACTCTAGATGAAATATATATAACAAACACACACACACGCGCATATATATATATATATATATATATATATATTATAACATAGTATAAATTTTTTGCACCTTAGTTTAAACGCCAAGCCATAAGAGCATCCGCATTGGTGATAACATATCTAGTGTTTTCATCAATATAATAATATTTTTTTTAACGTGAGAACTTTTACTTTACTTTTTGTGTGCATTGGTGAGAAACTCATTAAGTGTTCTCATCAATGTAATATTACTGCTTTTAGTATGATTTAATATTATTTTAGTATAATTTTACATAAATACTTATTTTTATTTATATTTTAAATTATAAAATTTGTAATTAGTATCTTTCAAATTTGAGATATTTTTTTTATTATTATAAAACCTTTTAACAAAAAAAAAAGAAAAGAAATAAATGGTTAGAGTATGTGAAAAAAGAAAAGAAGAGATAGCTATATATCTAAAAAATAATTATTATTATAAGTGATTAAAAATATCAAAATATATTTTTTTAATTTTTCTTTTTACAGAATTTTATAATATTATTATAAAAAAAATTTTAAAAAGAGAAAGAAAGAAATAAGTGGATAGGATATGTGAAAAAAAGAAAAAAATGGTTATATGTAGAGAAAAATAATAGTTATTATAAAGGGAGACTTACAAAAATACACCTTTGTATTTTCTGTTTTTCAAAAA
>OVAN01002503.1:0-33159 GCA_900406275.1 Anastatica hierochuntica
ATCTCTAAATTCTGGTGGAGCTCCAATGGATGTAACCGCGGTCTCCATTGGATTGCATGAGAAAAATTATGTATCCCCAAAGAGAAAGGCGGCCTCGACTTCAAATCTTTGGAGGATTTCAATTCGGCCTTACTGGCCAAACAATTATGGAGGCTAATTCAATTTCCTGGGTCCTTGGTTGCTCGGGTTTTGCGTGGTCGGTATTTTCGGAATGTTCATCCTTTAAATGCAAAAAAACCTTATTCACCTTCGTTTGGCTGGAAAAGTATCTTTTCTACACAGGATTTATTGAGACAAGGGATCCGTATTCGTATAGGCTCTGGAATAAATACGTCTGTCTGACAGGATCCTTGGATTCCGGATATTGATCCACGTCTGGCGCGAGGTCCGGGAAGTGTTTGGCATCCTAGGCTATAGGTTCATCAGTTGATAGATCCTTCGACTAAAGATTGGCACTTACCTCTATTGCGAGAAAATTTCCGCCCAGAGGATGTAGATTTAATCCGAGGTATCCAACCAAGTCGTATAATTACGCATGATGGTGTGGTATGGCATTATACTAAGTCGGGTCAATATACGGTTAAGTCCGGATATAAGCTCCTTATTTCAAAAGCGATCATGCGAATTAATAATAACGGCTCGGGACCAGGGTTGGAATCTTTGAAAGCTTTCACATGGACAATAAAATGGCCTTTGAAGTTGCAACATCTCATTTAGAAAATTATTATAGGAACTCTAGCGGTTACTACAAAATTATTACATAGGGGAGTGCGTTGTGATACTATCTGTCAGCGATGCGGTGTTGCTGAAGAAACAATTAATCATGTATTTTTCGAGTGTGCATCGATCACGCATATTTGGGATTTCTGCAAGAATCCCATTAACATGGAGGCTTTCCCTTCGGACTCAATCTATTACAATATGGATTTCCTATTTTGGCGGAATCCATTGAGGAATCGGGATAGGGATCGCAGTGATATTTACCCATGGGTCTTGTGGTTAATATGGAAAGCACGAAATGGCAAAGTATTTCAAGGGATACAAACGGATAAGGACGTGATCCTCCAGAATGCGGAAACCAATTTAAAAGCTTGGAAAGAAGCCCAAGCTTCGATATCATCCGAAGAGGAACGACCTTCAGGGGTCTCTACTGTCTACAATCAAACCCTTTTTCAGGACTTGGATGGATCTGCTCAGATACTGGTAACATGATAGTCTTGATGGGGGCGAAATGCCAACGTAGAAGTCTTTCACCTCTCCACTCAGAGTTGGAGGCCCTATTATGGGTAATGACAAAATTTCAAAGCCGGAGGATTAATTGTCCGCTCTTCCAGACTGACTGTGCGGAGCTTATCAGCATGATTCAATACCCGGACGATTGGCTAGCTTTTCATACACAACTTCAAGATTTTCAGAGTCTACGGGATCAGCTCCCGGAATTCTCCTTGACACACATTCCACGCACGGTAAATACACGAACAGATCAACTGGCTCGCGGGGCCCGTAGTTTAAATCACGACTATATTTTTGTAGATTCCGTCGCTCCAAGTTGACTAGCCAATTTGGACGAAAATGTTTGATTATTGTGTGGGTGACAAAAAAAACAATAATAATAAGTGAAACACAGCAATTATAATAGCTTCTTGAACATTGTGTTTCATTTATTAGTAGCAGTTATCACGTTAGATAAATAGCCATTGATAAGATTTTCTGTTTACAATTTATACATGATCATTATAAATTTTTCGCCTTGAGGACTAAAAGATTATAACAAAATCAAACCAGATAAAATATTCACGTTTGGTGAATCAATCCTTTCAACACATTTCAAATTCGTGACACCTTCGCTAATGCGAGAGATTTTTACCAATAATAAAAATATACCACAACATAAGAAATGCAAGCAAAGAAGGTGTCAATAATTATACTTTCTCTCAGGCTCGAGTCTCAAGGCAGTATGGCTAAGGCAGTTTCGTTTCCTCCGGTTTTCCCTTAACTAGTTTATTACCAATTTTGGCAGTGGCTAAAACTGGTTTTAAACCTGACAAAGTCAACCACCCGGTTTTCTAACTGCTTTTAGAAGTAATTTCAAACTTAAACCACCTTTGCTCAAGGGCCTCGCCGTTTTCCGTTCCGCCGGTACGTCCACAGCTCACTGGACAGTTATAGAAGAGAACTGGAGACCACCAGAGCAAAGAGGATGGAGTTGTGCTATTCGGCTATGGCGAAACAAAACAGAACCAGAGTTTGAAAGAAGGCTACCTGAGTTTCTACGGAACTTTCTTGGGGATACACCACAAGAATCTACAGTCAAAAGACTGATATTACTCACTCTGTTTTTGTGCTTGTTTGTTATTCACTGGAAAGGAGTTACAATCGACAGATTGAACAAAGGCTACCAATGGAAGGAAGAGGAAAAGGGTTGGCTGCATCTTCTTCAAAAAGGCTCACCACCCAGGAGGGCTAGAGTCAGAGCAGATCTTCCCGATGGAGAAGAAGCAGCTAAACAACACGCTCTCACCCTGGTAGGAAGATTAACAAATCCAAAAATACAACGCATCTGGTCTCTTATTGGTTTCCTCTCGGACCATTGGAAAGTGACAACAAAGCCTGTGGGAGCAGCTTTAGGCCAAGGAAGATTTCAATTTACGTTTGCAAGTGAAGAAGACCTCCAAATGGTTTTGGACAATCAACCATACCATTTTGCAAAATGGATGGTGATTCTACAAAGATGGGAACCGACTCTTTCAGATTCCTTCCCGTCTTTGATACCTTTCTGGATTACGGTCCAAGATCTCCCAGTGCACATAAGAACACAAGCAATTCTACAATCCATAGGAGAATATATAGGATATGTGGAAAAGGTAGAGATTACCCACAAGGCTGCAAAAATGAGAGTGTACATAAATGGTCTAAAACCATTAATCCTACACTCGGTGGTGGAGTTCCCTAATGGAGATGAAGTGAAGGCTCGATTATATTATGACAATCTTGGTAGATTCTGCAAAGAGTGTAATCGCTTATCTCATGAAAGTGAAGATTGTCCTGAAAAGGCATGACAAAAGAACAGCCAAAGCAAAGAGATGTTGGGGCAAAACACCTCTAACTATAGAAACAGTAACAGAGACTCGTACCGTGGAGACCACGGTAGCCAGTTTGTAGAACAAGAGGCCATCTCGAGGAAAAGAGGCAGAGAGCAAGATGACTCCGGAACGCTAGAGAGAAGAATTGGAGACAGAGGAAATCATTTGGAGAAAACGGTGACCCATTCAAGAGGAAGTGGATTTGGAAGGTACGTGTCTACATATGAGAGACCAGAATGCCGATACGAAAGAAACTACGAAAGGGGATCAAAACCGTATCATCCAAACTCATCTTATCATTATAGAAGAGGTGAATCCTCAGTCTCTCAGTGGCAACCAAAACAGATCCCGCGGATCGAAAATCAAACAGAGCAAAATTCAAAAGAAAGACAAGGGAATGGAGAAGGCTCTTTGCCTCAGAACCAGAGAGCGCTAGAGGTGATTAATGTCCCTGAACAAAGCCAAAGAGATGGAGAGATAATAGAATCGAGTCATTCCCGTAGACCTGCACTTGAGAGGATGGAAAACATCCAGCCACAATCAACTATCCCCCCGGAAGCAGTAAGGGCAGCAATGGGAGAACTTAGGGAGGTTATGGTGCAGTACGCGAGCTGCCCGGACCCGACAGAAAGCGCAACAAGACTACAGCGGATAAAACAGGCTGAAGACTCGGGACAACTTGCAGAATCGGCAACAAAGATGGCAAGAGCAGCTATGGGCAGATAAAATATTGAGACAGAGAAAGAGCAAATGCAGAGCAATGATCGTATCCCGGCAGTGTTACGACTGGGACCAGCTGTAGTGGAGGACAAGAGCGAACCACTTGGAGCATTTCCAGGGACAAAGAGAAGAGGCAGACCGCCAATCAAAAGGAAAATACAAGTGAGTCCAAAAGTTTATGCGGGTGAAAGCTCAAGGAAAAGAAAGATGCGTCAAGTAAATTCTTCTCCAAGGAGAAAAACTGCGGGTGAGCAACCTGCTGGAGCTGAAGTGATGCAAAATAACTCAGAGAGAAGCCACAAATCAAGCTCTAGAGAAGAGCGAGGACAACCTAGAAGCACACTCATTCCGCCAATGGTCAAGAGGGGGATGGATTTTCGGGATCCATCTCATCCTCTTCCTTAAAGCTAGTGGCTTAGAACTGTCAAGGTTTGGGGAGCCCTTGGACAGTTTGTCGACTGAAGGAAATTCGTAGAGTACACTTACCGGATATCCTATTCCTCTCGGAAACGAAGAATGGCGACGATTTCGTTTCTAGGAATTTAAAATGTTTGGGATTTGATGATTATGTAATTGTATCTCCTCTTGGAAGAGGGGTTGGTGGTCTCGTTTTACTATGGAAAAATGTAGTGAAGGTGGAGATTGTATCAAAGACGGAGAATCTCATTGACACCCGTATCAATTATGAAAATGTTATTTTCTATGCTTCTTTCATTTACGGAGATACGGATCGACAAAAGAGAAAACAACTTTGGAACTATCTTGGAGAGATTGCAGAACTTAGGGTGGATCCTTGGTTCCTTACCGGAGATTTCAACGATATCTTATGCAATGAGGAAAAACGTGGCGGACCAAGAAGAAGCGAAGGCTCTTTTTTGGATTTTCGATCCTTTATGTCGGAATGCGATCTTTACGATATAAGACATTTAGGAGATCCTCTCTCTTGGCAAGGGGTGAGATATGAGCATAATGTGCTTTGTAGACTCGATAGAGCCGTTGGGAATAGCCATTGGTTTGAGAAATTTCCTTATGGACGATGCGAGTACCTAGACTTTGATGGCTCGGACCACAAGCCACTAATCACTCACGTGGATACTACCCGGAAAAAAGGAAAAGGATTATTCCGTTTTGATCGGAGACTAAAAAATAACCCGGAAGTAAAGAACATCGTCAAAAAGGTATGGAGAGAAGCAAAACATGAACCGGTGGGGAAGAAGATAGCCAAAGTAAGAGGAGCGATAGTTGCATGGAAAAGAGAACAAGATGCGAAAGGAAGGGAGAAGATTGAGAAGCAAAGGAAACACCTCCAAGAGGCATTGGTAAGACATCAACCCGATGAAAATGAAATAAAGAAGATAAAGGAGGTATTACACGGAGCTTACGAAGCCGAGGAGGAATATTGGCGGAAACGAAGTAGAGTGCTTTGGCTAAAGTTAGGCGATAAAAATTCCAGCTATTTCCATGCGATTACGAGAGGAAGAAGAGCTCAAAACACGATCTCGGTTCTAGAAAATGAACTTGGAGAGGCTGTCTATAGCGAGGAGAAGTTAGTGTCGGTCATCTCTAGCTATTTCCAAGGAATATTCACTTCTCAAAGAGGAGAACGAGACACAATAATGCTAAAGGCACTTAATCCAAAGATAACCGAGGAAAGTAACGATCAGCTAATAAAAGAGCCCACACCAATTGAGATCAAGGAGGCATTATTATCTATACATGCGGACAAGGCACCAGGGCCGAATGGATTTTCGGCAAGTTTTTTCCAAGAAAATTGGGAGAATATTGGAACGAAAATAGTAGAAGAAATTCAAGATTTTTTCACAACCGGAATACTTCCAAGGAACATAAACGCGACACATATCCGGCTTATTCCTAAGATTCAAGGACCAAGAAAAGTGGCGGAATATAGACCAATTGCCCTTTGCAACGTCTACTACAAAATCATCTCGAAGCTTCTCACAAGAAGACTCCAACCGATTTTGGCCTCCCTTATTTCCGAGAATCAATCGGCCTTCGTGCCCGGAAGAGCAATTGCGGATAATGTGCTAATCACACATGAAGTGTTGCATTTTTTAAAGACATCAAAGGCGAAGAAACATTGTTCCATGGCGGTTAAAACGGACATGTCAAAAGCCTATGATCGATTAGAGTGAGATTATATTGAATCGGTACTATCAAGACTTGGCTTCCATCATAAGTGGATAGGATGGGTTATGCAATGCGTAAGAACGGTCTCCTTTTCAATTCTTTTGAATGGCTCGGCGAAGGGGAGGATTTCACCTCAAAGAGGCATAAGACAAGGGGATCCGCTTTCACCCTACATCTTTGTACTATGTAGTGAGGTCCTATCGGGACTTTGTACGAATGCACAAGAAAGCGGAAGCCTTAAAGGAATAAAAGTTGCTACAAAATGCCCAAGGGTAAATCACCTCCTCTTTGCGGATGACACTATGTTTTTTTGCAAAACTTCGCCTAAAAGTGTCAAGGCACTAAAGAAAATTCTTGAAGAGTATGAGCAAGCTTCCGGGCAATGCATAAATGTGCAAAAATCCTCAATCACTTTCTCAAGGAAAGCCCCGGTGAACCTCAAAGAACGAGTTAAAAATGAATTGAGAATCGAGATGGAAGGGGGGATAGGGAAATATTTAGGCCTTCCAGAGCACTTTGGACGAAAAAAGAAAGATCTCTTTGCCTCAATAGTGGATCGTATCCACCAAAAGACGGTGAGTTAGTCCTCTAGGTTTCTCTCGACCGCGGGAAAAATGACGCTTCTAAAAAGTGTGCTCTCGGCTATCCCGTCCTATGCTATGTCGTGCTTTAAGGTTCCAATCTCTCTTTGTAAGAGAATTCAAGCTAAGCTCACTCGTTTTTGGTGGGACTCAAAACCCGGAGAAAACAAAATGGCATGGATCGCATGGTCTAAGCTCACCAAAGTAAACGGGATGGAGGATTAGGATTTCGGGATATTCAAGCAATGAATGAAGCTATGTTGGCAAAGTTAAGTTGGCGAATGATGATGAATCCGGAGTGTCCCTTGGCTCGGATTTACAAAGGGAAATACCATTCGGATTTGAATTTTTTAGCAAGTAGCCGAGGATCTTCTTCATCACACGGATGGAAAGGCTTGATAATTGGAAAAGAGTTGTTAACACTTCACCTTGGCTGGGTCATTGGAGATGGAGGTTCTATCAATATTTGGGTCGACCATTGGCTCTCTTTCTGCGAAAAATAATGCCCCATAGGACCAGCTACTGAAGCCACGACAAGTTTGCTCGTTAGAGATCTTTTTCAGGGGCAGAGCACGGAATGGAATGAAGCAAAGGTAAAACAAATCTTTCCCCATCTAGCATCGAAAATATTGAGTATCAAGCCCAGCAAAACCAAAGTTCCTGACAAACGAATCTGGACGAAAGCAAAGAATGGAGAATATAATGTTAAAACGGGTTACTACGCGGTCAAAGATCAATCCATGATAGAGGAAGAAGGTGATGAGCAGAATATAGATTGGGTCAAGGATGTGTGGAAACTCAAAGCACCCCCAAAAATCAGTGTGTTTCTATGGAAAGCCTTAAACAAGGCAATACCGATCGGAGAGAACCTTTTGAACAAAGGCATAGTCACGGAAGGGAAATGCATAAAATGTGGAGAAGTAGAGACTTTATCAAGACTTTATCACACTTGTTTATGCATTGTAATTTTGCTGTGCAAGTCTGGAAGCTTGCGCCTTTTGCAGTTCCAGTTGAATCACGAGCAATGGATCACTTCCATGAGCTCTGGCCCGCGATTAAAAACAGAGAATGTCTTCCGCCTGTTGGAATCAACGCAACACACCTTTCGGCTTGGATCATCTGGAACTTTTGGCTTTCAAGGAACAAACGTTTATTCTAAGAACGTTTCGAGACGGTGGAGGAAGTAATGGAGTCAGCGATTCTAGCAGCTAAGGAATGGCAAGAAGCTCAAGGAGAAGAACCGAAGAAGAAACAGAGCAGAGAAGTTGGAGCCCAAAGGTGTACCGAAGCTGTTGTTTTTAGAACGGATGCGGCTTGGAGTGAGGAGCAGAGCGCGGCGGGTTTGGCCTGCATACTGGATCAAACTGATCTAGATAACCAAAGATGGTCAAGACCAATGAAGTACGTGGCGTCTCCGTTGATGGCAGAAGGACTAGCTTTGAGAACGGCGGTGGAGAAAGCAATGGAAGAGGGTTATGAAAGAGTGGTTTTTGAATCAGATGCAAAGACACTAGTTCAAGCTATCAACTCCAAAAGTCTAATACCTGAACTTTACGGCATCACAGCCGATATCATCGCCTTTACGAGTATGTTTGTAGAGGCAAAGTTTATCTTTATATCTAGGACCTTAAATGAGGAAGCAGAGGTGCTTGCCAAGGCAACATTGAGAGAATTTGTAATAACCTTTTAAACTTTTAAATGATGATCATTGGTGAACAAAAAAAAAAATATACCACATTGTTACCGTACGAATACAAATCATTAAATTACATGCCACATTAAAAATCATTCATCAAGTCACCACGGATGACACCACCACATATGATTAATTGATTAATCGGTCCCTCTTTTTAGAAACAATTAAAGTAATAATATATACATATAGTTGATCACATTCTATTTCTTTATACCCATTTAATTTAAGTATTGGTTTAGTGCAAACTTTTATAATTAATAAATCGTATATATAATGCACAGAAGAAGTTTGTCGACAAGTTCATATATATAATTCTAAAACAAACATCACACACTTATTCTCACAAAATCTTTCTTTAATTGTCCCTATAGTCATTATTTAAACTTGCTTCACTTATTAGTGTTACTTTAAATTTTGGATTTATTTGTCTTTTAGCCTGTAAGTGACCTGTCAAAAGAAAGAATCTTTGCCCTTCCCACCTCACTTCACATTATTTATAAGTAATGCCCATTACTTGATCCAAAGCTCTCTTCTTTATATATATATTGTTGGCTAACTCTAGCTCTCTTGCTTTTTTTTCTTTGCTTTAAATTAGCATTAGCTATTTGTATGACATTTTGATAAATCTCATTACTTAGAGCTTCCTCTTAAAAAAAACTATAATAATGGGGAGAAAACCTTGTTGTGACAAAATTGGATTGAAGAGAGGTCCATGGACTATTGATGAAGATCATAGACTCATGAACTTCATTCTTAACAATGGCATCCACTGCTGGAGAATTGTCCCCAAGCTCGCAGGTAACTTTCTTTATTTTATTTTTTTATCGGTAATTCGGATCACAATGGACCGATCCAGTGGCCCTTAACCCCACACACGAGGAACTGGATCACAACAGGCCGATCCGATGGCCTTTTAAACCCCACACGGAGCAAACTCGCACGAACGCGAGTGCCGGGGTTCGAAACCACGACCCTAGACTTGATGAAGAGGCGCCTTGCCACTAGGCTAAAGGCCCTCTCCGCTTTCCTTATTTATACGATCATATATTTATGCATGCCTAATTTTTTTTTCCTTTCTATTTTGTGGGTTTATTGTTTTTATTTGTTGAAATGTAAAATTTTATTTCAGCAAAAAAACGTATTTACAATGAATGCTTCGTTTGTTTACGTGTGCATGAAGGTTTATTGAGATGTGGGAAGAGCTGTAGATTAAGATGGATTAATTATTTGAGACCTGATCTTAAGAGAGGTGGTTTTACTGATGCTGAAGAAGATCGGATAATGGAACTTCACTTTCAGTTTGGTAACAAGTACGATCAATTCTTTTTTTTTTTTTTATCATACATATATATATTTTCTTTAGCTGTTATCAAATAAATACTTTTGAGAAATTAATGAAATAACTCTCCAAATGCAAATTATGCTTTTGATGATTTAGGTCCGATATATAAATTTACCTAGCCTACTTCTATTTTAATTTATTTATCTCCCAAAATTTTGATAATGTTCTTTTACAAAAGATAAAAATTAAGTTACGTATGCATGGAAGTGGGTTATTTTTGGTCGTGCATAAAAATGTGTGGATTCATACATATGATATATAACTTTATGTATATTTATCCTTCTTGTTATAGTTAGAGTTTTTCGGTTTGACGATGAGACTTTTGCAATATGTGATTTTTACCATGAAATTTTTTTATAAAAAGATGTTTGATTGATTCGTCAAAATATTTAATATTTTATGAATGTTTTGGATGTATTAGGTGGTCTAAAATTGCATCTCATTTCCCGGGTCGAACGGATAATGAGATAAAGAATCATTGGAATACAAAGATCAAGAAGAAGATGAAACGTCTTGGTTTAGATCCGGTTACACATGAACCGATGAATAATATCACCAACGATCCAAACCACAAAGCAAAACCAAACGTGTGTTATCCCATCAAAGAAGGAGAAGATAATAAGGATCAAACTCCAAATACAACAGAAACATTAATCATATCTAGTAATGACGAAGATCTTCTAGCAAAAAAGTGCAAAACACTATGTGATGAAGAAGTAGACATTGGATCTTTATTCGAAATGCAGCCCAATGAGATATCTAGCTCGTCTTCTTCTTTCTCTTCTTTATATAGTAACATTTCAAGAAGTGAATCTTCATCATATCTTGTAGAAGATTCGGTATCTTTAGAGCAATGGGACTTGGACATGACGGATCCTTTGCTACCATGGGACCTTTTCTCCAATCTTGATGATACTCTTTCCTTTTGTTGAAAAAAATGTGATATAACATTGTTGTATATCTATATATATTATATATGTATATAATTATCGTAAGTGTTTTATAGCTTATTTTCTGTATGTAAGATATGGATTATGCATAGTGCAATAATGTATATTAACTTGCTCATATAATGTATATGCATATATGTTATAATAACTAACTACCGAAATAATAAATATATATATATAGTGAGGATAATATAGAATTTGAAAAATATCATGAATTTAGCATAGTTTTAAAAGATACAATTACCCTCCGTTCATTTTCAATAATATTACTATAGTAATATAACTTAGAATATATTACTCATAACTAAAAATATATACATTTAAGGTCAAAAGAGTCAAGTTTCATCTAGTATGAAAGTAACTAATTTTTTAAGACTATGAGTTTCATTAAAAACTTTGACCAAGCTACTGGGCGGGTGGTTTTTAATTTTTATATATTCAATTTATAATTAATTTTTTTTATATTTTCTGAATAACATGTTTGAAATTTTCGGTTATTTCAAGTTTTAGGTTCAAATTCAGAAATTTAAAATTTTCAACTATTTCGAATTTCGGATTCAGGATTATGTTTGAGATTTTTGGATTTTTGAACTTTTACCGGATTTTCGTACAAATTTGGTTTAGATAATACATGATACCCAAAATACCATGAAACAAAACTCTCCAGGGTATTTTCCAATAAAAACATAAGATGATTAAACTTAAAATTTTATAGTTTATATAAATTATTTTTCAAAATTTTATAGGTCATTTTAAATTTTATCACTTTATGATTTTTCTATTTTTGTTAAAAATCTTAATTTGAAAATATTAATAATAATATTTTAAAATAATTATTTTTATAAAATATAAATTTATTTTAAATTTGAATAACATATATTTTAATTTTTTGTGGAAATGATGATTTTGCTTTTTTAATTAAATATCATATTTTCTTAACCAAATCTAACCATATATATCGGAATAACAATAATAGAATATTCTAATAAATTAAATATCATAATTTACCTGCATTGACATTTTACGTAATATACCACATTAGAGTGATATTATTTTTAAAATCTAATTTTGTTTTCAGATAGATATTACTAAATAGTGGCATTTTAACATTATTTTGATTCAATTTTTTTATCAACCAAACATTAATTAAAACGTCATTTCACCATTAGTAGCTCAAGTTGGAGAAATAAAGTCTACAATGTTAAAATATTTAAAAAATAGTTCGAGCGCCCGAGCCAGACTGTCCATTTGTAAATTTTTTGTGCACGAAATGACAGATAGGGAAAAGTCTGGAAAACATCCAGGGAGAGACTAAAGATCTTGAATGAATGTGTTGAAAGTTGGCTAGTCGTCTGACTGCTCTAGAATGTTGATGAGCTCAACGCAGTCCATTTCGAAAGTTTGGCAGTTTATTTTTCTTTCACGTATCTCTGACATCTCCCATATTAAAGCTTTCATCTCTGAATGCAATGGAGAAAAATTCTGCCTATGACACTTTGCCCCGAGTAGGATTATCTTCTCATTTCTCTCCATGCAAACCTAACCAAGTCCAGAGGTTGGGCCTGTCCGTTTCCAAGATTCGTCCAGACGACAAATTAAACCATTGACTTCCCTTGCTTGATTATGGGCATGCTCTTTGGAACAAGGTGTATGATTTGCGCTTCTTTCCATGTTAAATATTCTATTTCTGCATGTTTAAAAATTTCTCCGCACTCTAATTGTACCCATTGAAAACCTTTTGATTCCTTGATTCTCATTTGAGCCATAATATCCATAGAATAATGTCTAGTCAATACCTATCTTGACTCCTTAGGTGGTTTCTCCAAAATAGATAGTCCATATTAGTATAGAGTGATTTCAGTGGGAGCAACTCCGTCTTAGTTGGGTTTGTACAGAAGGTCCAAATTTGTAAAATCATTGAGAATTCAACAAAGACATGATTAATAGTCTCCTCATGAATACCACATCTTTTACACACCGTATCACATTGTATTCCCCTAGGAACAAGTTCAGTGGTCAGTGCCAGGCACCCGTAATAATTTGCCAAAGAAAATGTTCTATTTTTAGAGGGCATTTAACCTTCCATGCAAACGCCTTTAATGCCTCCAAACCAGGCCCCCAACCATTATTATTTATCCGAAAATTGCCAAAGAATTAAGTAGTTTGTGCCCCGAATTAACCATATATTGTCCTGATTTAGTATAATGTCATATCAGGCCATCATGTGCAGTAGTCTAACTTGGATGGATTCCACGAATTAGCGTTATGTCTTCTGGATCCATAAATTCATGTAAGAGTGGCATGTGCCACTCTCTTGTGGTGATATTGATCAATTGTCGAACCTCTAATCGACCAAATACTACCACATCCTCTCGTTGACCTAAGCGTGACATCTAAGATCCACGGATCATGCCATACTGTTGTGTTAGTCTCTGAACCTATCCGTATCTGAATCCCTTGCCTGAGTAGTCCCTGAGTGGAAAAAATACTTCCATCCGAAAGAAGGTGAATAGGGATTTTTGGCATTTAACAGGTGGACTTTTTTAAAATATTTACCTCTTAATATCCGAACAACCAGAGAACCCAGAAACTGATTTAGCCTCCGTAATTGTTTTGCCAATAAGATCATATTAAAGTCTTCCAGAGATTTAAAGCCTAAACATCATTCATCTTTCAGGATACATAATTTGTCTCATACAACCCGATGGAGACCACAATTACATCCACTGAAACTACACCAAAATTGGGAGATCATGCTAGTCAACTTTGAGGTTAACACTTGGGGGAATTTGAAGCATGACATAACATAATTGGAGAGTTCGAGAGCAACTGACTTAATCAGAATCTCCTTCTCCCTTATATTGATAAGAATTTGGATGACCATTCATTAACTATGTCGCCTAATCGTTCTTTAATATAATTAAAGATCTGACTTTTTGAGCCCCTAGACTTTCAGGGATTCCCAAGCAAGTTTTCATAACACCTTCGTAATACCTAAGATGTTTTTCATCATATTTTTAGTTGTTCTAGAAACATTATTGCCAAACATAACCGAAAACTTATCAAATTTGATAATTTATCTTGACGCAGCCCCATAATCTCGTAGCACACCCAAAACCGGTTGGTATTTATGAAATATATATAATGCACTATAATTGAAAAAAAACTATAGTATATTGCAATTTTAGTTTGTTGGTCAAAGTCAAGATCACCGCATTGTTATATATAGTTCAAATAAATTTTCATTTTTTTATTTGAAGTTCACAATTCTACACAAGGCAGCCTATCCGCAAGGTATATAAAGCATATGCTTGACAGAAACATTTAAGTATAGTCACGACCATTACACTATTTTATAAACAAAGTGATGCTGTGGCAATGTCGTTTGCTCCTATTTTTTAATCTGGAAGGATGTTCCTTATTCGAAATACTCTTATTAAATTTTTATGGATAATTATGCTAATATAGATGAGTTGTTCATTAATTAAGAAACTAGATAACAATAAAAAAAATCTTTATATTTTCTGTATTTATGACAATTTTGTCTCTCTAATCGACATACACCGTCTGCAACAAATAGTATGTCTATTTATTGCATAGCATAAATTTTTCTCTTTTCAATTTTTTTTAAAATACTCATTCCCAAAACTTTGTCTTGTGATACTTTTAACATTACCAAATAAAGTTGTGAATCCCAATTATGTTTACCCCTTGATGTTTGGTTATTTGTGAAATTTATAGATACGCAAAATAGACTGTCTAACCATACGTTATGTAAAAATAGACTGTCTAATCATGCGTTATAATAATTTCCCTCTATTTGCAAAATATATATCCGTTTCGAAAAATTCAAAATACGTTAAATAGGAGGGGGGGGGGGAAATCTGCTTTTTCGTGTATTTACAATTTCGTTCCGATATATATAAATCTACAGAGCTATTTGAAGTTTAGAGGGGTGAAAAGTCAAAAATGACAAATTACAATTAAAATTTATTTAATTTTTAAACGAATAATATGAATGGCTATATTCTTAATTAATCTCAACTCTCCTATTATTTCACAAAATTACCCAATTTTTATTCACATTTTTATTTTCAATTTTCTGGTTTTTTCAGTAAAGTTTTTCTTTTAACATATTTCCTTGTCATGACACCATAGCCAATAATCATATTTTAGAACAACATATTTTCACTATTTTAAAACTAGAATTTTAAATAAAAACTATAAACATAATTACTAAACAAATATCAGCTAGATCAATTTTTATATTTTCATTTTGCAATCACAACTTATACTTTTATTATTTTTCAAAATGTATTTTATGTGGAGATGTAATTACAATTATAAAAAAAAAAGTGAAAGTCACATATACACTCGTTTATCGTAGGCCTTCGAAAATATCCTGATGAAAAACTTTGTTACTTCACTAAAACAAATTTTTGTTCCAAAAATTATTATCTCTAGATTTTTTAAAAATTTATCAATTAACGTTTTTCTAAAAACTAACACAAACGCTTGAAATTATTTGTTTACTTTGAGTACTGTATTAGGTAAAAGGTTTAAAGTTTAGTTTTTTAGAGTTAAAAATTAGTCTTTTGTGGTACATTTTTATATTAAAAAACAGTTTTTTTTTTAAATAGTAGTGGTATTTTTGGATAAAAACTTATTAAAAAGTATTTCTGAGATATTTTTCTTAAAATAAAATGGAAACCAATCATACATCCTACATGTGCAACACAATAAATTTTGTATTAATTTATGTCATATGGCCATTATATCTCATACATGTATTCTCTATAGTTAGGTGAATTAGGTCAATGTGGCCTTTCATAGATTAAAAGAACCATATAATAAACAAAACTTATGAAATTGATACCTTTAGCAGAAAAAAAACTCATGAAAATTGACAAGTGTCGAAATTAACAATGAGTTCCAAAATAAAATGAACCCACCTACTTTTACAAATTTAATATAATAAAAATACCTACTTCATTCGAAAGCATGCATTTGAATTTTTCTATATATGAAAAAATTAAAGAAGTAACCACTTTATATTAAAAAAATCGATAAGTATTGTTAATGCCCTTTTTTAATCTATTGTTAATGTCCATAAGAAGATTTGTTTTGATCGGACCAAAATAAATAAGGTTAAATATTTGTTTACACTTTTTAGATCACGGTGATCGTAGTTGTTGGGATAAAAGACAATGAAGACGATGTTGCTTGCGTCAAGTGTTGGATTTTTGCAATCGTTGAATTAATTATTATAAATATTAACATAATTATTCTATTAGTTTTATTAATCAGAAAACTCGAAATGCGAAAATATAGTTGCACTCTGTGAGTAAACGTGTACAAAATATTAAAAATAACAATTCTATAACTAATAGTATATAATTATATTACTGTTACAAGAGAAAAAAACTTATAGCAATTAACCAACCATAAGTTTGTATAGTGATTAAACTCTTCGATTATCGAATGTTAGGAATTGTGAAGGTCACGAGTTTAATCTACGTTGGAAAATATCTGTTCTCCAACAAAAATAAATTAAATTATATACATTAAGAAGTAAAAACTGCAGCGGTTAAAAAGTTACAACTTTCTAAATAAGAACTAGACACAACGACGCAATTATCAGGGGGCGCACTCCACCACTAAGCGCAGAACTAATCTTGTTATAAAGCACATAAAGCTATAGCTTTAGGACACAAGTTATTAGTGACCTTCGAGGCCATACAACAAGTAACGGTTGTAGCTAGTGGCAAAAACATCATCAATTTTGGCTTCATTAATTGAGTTCGAGTGATACCTATTCAATAAAGTGGTTTAAAATGGATTTGTATTTGTTGGTTGACGTACTTACATTTGGTAGAATTGTTGCTTTTTCGTTTTCTTAGGTTTTTTTTATCGCTCTTGCTTATAGTTATTAGGTTTTCTTTGTACTCAAAGTATTACCTAATTGTTTTACTTTTCAATCACAATAACCTACTTTTATATTGGGAGATCGGGAAGATCGACCAAATATCTTGAAAATATGTTAATATCTTAGAATATGAAATTTACCATTATCTGGAAATATATTATTAACATTTATGTTTATCTTAGTTTAGGAAATTAGGTCTTAGATATTTTATATATAAGTCAATGTACATTATACAATTATTCTTATGAGAGTCTATTATAATTCTTCCTAAACACCTTTGTGCTCTTGCTCTCATCAAACTTATCATTTTATTTTGAGAAAGCGATCTATTTCCCCATGTACAGTAACCATATAGCATCAATTCTCCATGGAACTTTGACCTAGTGATAGATCTCCCTGAATTAAAGTTAAAGATCTATATCTCCCCGAATTGATACTTTGAAACCAAAATCTCCACGAACCCGATAAATCTTGGTTTTATTCGGTTTACTATTTACCAATAACTCTTAACCACTTAAACCAATTCCAAATCGAATTAAATCCGATCCGTGAATAGTGTATGACCTGACCCAAAATTTTGTAATATATAACATCGAATTAAAATATAACATTCATTTAAAATAATTATATCCATATACATACACATATACACAATTATATACAAACATGTTCATTGTGACCGACGGTTTACAATCCTCCGTCTCCTCCTCCGCCAACGCTTTCCTCCTCCATCACGAATTACCGACATCTACCACCTGCGCTTCCACCATTACCACTTTACTTATGCGTTAGTATACCCTCCTCCGCCTCCGATTTACTTACCCTCTTCGATTTACTCTCCTTCGCCCATGAAAGACCACCGACGCGAAATAAACAACAATGATGGCTTGAATCTCGTAGATCAAGAACCCGCCGAGAATCTGTAATATCCTTCTCGACGCAATATCCTAAAAGAGTCACCAAAAGGACGATTTTAACCCGCCGAGAATTTGTGACTCGTTCCGAAACTCAGTCTCCGTCTCTTGTAAGGCTTCTGAACACAGTCCCCGAGCCACCTTTACCAATCGCGTTGGATTCGTCGAAATCGTTCGTTGCTAGTTTAAGCTTTTTGTAAGAGAAAGTTGAAGCTTTGACAATGGAGATGGGAGAAAGACGAGGAGTAGATTTGACAACACCACCGCATAACCAAGATTTATCGAGTTCATGGAGATTTTGGTTTCGAAGTATTAATTCGGGGAAATATAGATCTTTAACTTTAATTCAGGGAAATCCATCACTAGGTCAAAGTTTCATGGAGAATTGATGCTATATGGTTACTGTACATGGGGAAATAGATCGTTTTCCGTTTTATTTTTAATTTTATCAAGTTCCTACTTTTAACATATGTTTTGTTTGTTTTTAAAAAATCTCATCAAACGAGAAATATTGAAGTTAACAAGTTAGTACCCCAAAGTTTTAAAAAATTAATAGAAAACTAAACTTTTGTAAAAGATAAAAATCAAAGTAATACTCATCCATAACTGGTATGAGGGTCAATTATATAAATTTAGACAAATATATTTGACAATTAAAAATTAGGGTACTATTTTGAAATATGCTTTAAGCCACAGTCCTCACTTAGCGTTCCATGTTAGAATCTTTAAAGGGTCTTAGAGCATCCAAATAAGAGAGGTTTCTCACAAGAGTTTTTTCTCCAAAATACTAATAAAATATTTAACAAAAAAGAGAAAGAGAGTCTCTTGGTAAGAGACTAGAGACTCTCATTTGAGATATTAGAGTCTCTTACTAAAAGATTCTCATTTGAGAGACTAGAGTCTCTTATTAAGAGTCTCTCTCTTTTTACTAATAATTTATTAGTATTTTGTGAGAGAAACTCTTTGAAAAATTCATCCAATGGAAATGCTCTTAACGGTTTGGACTTGGATATGTTGAAAAAGATAAACTTGCAAGAACGAAGTTCTGCATAATATATAATTCATGCTCTCTTAGGTTTCTTATCTCTATCTTTATTTTCGTACGATATCGAATAATAAGTTCCACCAAGGATCTATATGATTGTGAAATGAATAATTTGATCATCACAAGGTAGTGAATTCCATTTGTTAGAACAATTTCCATTGAATTTCTGCACCTGGCCCTTTTTCTCGCTTTCTAAACTCTGGTTATATAGTCTCGGTTTCGCCTTAAAAAATCGTACAAGCTATGGATCCTTAACCTCCTAATCACAAAGATCTAATAGCGATAAATACTAAATATTTGTGTAATACTATGCAAATTTGGGGACATACAAACCCATTTTACTAGGAATGGGCCATAACGCTTAGCATTGGTTTGTGAATTGATTCAGATTATAAATGGACCACTAGAGAGGTCGTTTAGTATAGTTTTATTTAGGGTATATCCTCAACTTCAATCACATAAACATATATTGGCAGGCCTTAAGCATAAGCCAGATAAGCGATCGGGCCACCGACATTTTGAGAACAATTTTAGGACTACCGAAAAAAGTTTATTATGATAATAGTTATATATACAAGGCCACCAAAATTCAATTTATTAAAAAGATACTATTTAGAAATGTTTAGAATGTTTTAAAATGTCATGCAATTGATATTCTTGAAATTTCAAATAATATATTTAGAAAACAGCCACTGATATATAATTTTCGATTAGGGTCACTACTCTTGTTAGACCGGACCTGTATAGGTTATGATAATGTTTGGTTTTTCCTAGTTTGATTAGTTTTAGAATCCTATTTTTAAGAATGTTGATGTACCAAACGGATCAAGATGTTTGTATGATTGTATCCAAAATGTTGTCAAGATCTTGATGCCTAATTTGGTGACTAACTTAAACTTTTACATTAAGGTTTAATAAAACGAAATGCTAACTTACATAAAATAAAAAGCCATAGATATTCACTTAACACAGGAGAGACTAGACATCACACATTAAAGTCAGCACATAACTAACAAATGTTAGCTATAGAAAAAGCCAAAAAGAAGCAACTTTCAAAGTGAAAACTAACATTGACACTAAGTTACAAGATATAACGAGAAGCTGAAGAAGCAGAACCAAGCAGCCAAAGCAGCCGGAGGAGCAGACGACGCGGTGGTGGTTCGGTTGCTAGATATGACCTGGACCTTCATTTTCTGACCTTTCTCACAGTGACCAAACATTCCACTTATGAAATAGTAAGGAACAGAGTGATCAAACATGAATCTTGTCTTGCCCGTGTTCGAATAGAATTTCGGGCGAGACGAGTTACATTGCTTGTAATCCTCTTTTGTAACTTGCATCACCGAGTCTTTCTTGTACTTGAATCCTTTTAAAAATCAAAAACAAACAAACAAAAAGTCTAAACTTGATGTTAAAAGATCAAAACTTGTTGAGTTTGGGGTTATATATAAACTTACGAATGGTGTCTCCGACTTGGAAACGTTTAGTAGAAGCCCAATCATTAAGACTTTCAGAAGAATTTGCAGGAGGAAAGACCCAGTTTAGTTTGTATTCATATGAAGAGACAGATGAAGAAACCATTAAGACAATAACTAGCCTAAGTAACATTTTTCTTGCAAGTTTTAACGTTTGATGTTCTGCTTCTGACAATGAATAACATTGGAGTAAGTTTGCTTTTTAGGGTTTAAGGGTTTTTATAAAGAAACAGAGAAGAGTTGGTTACGAGAAGAGAGGGAGATAGTGGAGAGATATATCAGAAGTTAGTGGGTTGGTTAAATGCTTTTGATCCTCTGTATTCGTCGGTTATTCGGATTAGAATAACTACCCTGTTCGTTTGCAGGTCACGGCGACCAGCCATCAGAGTCTGCGATCAGTCGCACATATTGTTCATTTTTCAATGTTGTGCAATCGGTCGCGGCGATTTGTCGCCACATTGTTCGTTTTAATGCGGCCACAAATCGCAATGTTGTTCTTTTCATTGTTGCAGCGACCGATTTTTTAATTTTAAATTATTTATAAGTTCAAACATCTTAATTTTTTCCAATTTTTAATTTTTATAAGTATTTATAAAAATATATTTTGAATAAGAAACATACTTTATAAACTCAGATGTTCTAAAACTAATAGATAAAAACTAATCCAAAACCGAAACAAATATTTAGAAAGGTAATCGATGTCTCATACTAAACTCACTAGTGATGTAATCACGTAAATCTTCCATGGCTCTATCACCGGTCGGCTCATAAGGAATAAGGTCTTCTTCTTCTTCTTCTTCTTCGTCTTCTTCATCATTACCATGTGCACGATACTCTTCTCTTCCCTGCCAACGTACAAAATCATTATCTTCTCGATGTGAATCACGTATGAAGTTGTATAGTGCCGTCGTTGTCGTTACTAGCTTTATCCATTTGGTCAAACCATATTTTGGATGCTTACGATCTAAAATTCTCCATTTTGCTTTCCACACTCCAAATGTCCGCTCAATCACTGATTGTAAACTTGAGTGTCTCCCATTAAACATCTCTCGAGTGTTTGTTGGCGGTCCACCTCTGTTGAACTGATCGAGATGATATCGAACTCTACGATACGGACCAATATATCTTGTTCTTATGGGATATCCAGCATCGACCAAATAATATTTTCCATTAGGTGGATGTAGAAAAAGTAGCTCATTCCTCGCACAATAAGTCAACACCTTTGTGTCATGTGTTGTACTCGGTACACCCACATAAGCATATATGAACTTCATATCGAAGTTACATATAGCAAGAACATTCATCGTAGGTTCCTGCTTTCTACCTCTGTAAGCTTCTGCATTCCGTTTAGGAGGACGAACTGAGATATGAGTTCCATCCAATGCTCCAGTGCAATCTTGAAAAAATAGGCAATATCGATCATCATTCCTCAAAACAGGACATACTCTTGTGAACTCACCATCTTCTGGTTTTAGTGTATTTGCAACAAATTTCAGGAGAACACTCAGAACTTCATCAAGTTTCCTTTTCACAGTATCCAACGAACGTTGATATCTTTCTGCAATGACCCGTATAATTTTAACTTGACCCACCATTTCCAGAAACATTGCAACCCCTTCAATATAGACATTGTTCGTCTCTTGTAACCCATATCTCGTAGCTAACATCGTGCACAAGTCTTGAAATTTTCTTTGATTCTTGCGAAGAATGTCATAGCATTGTTGATCGGATCCGTGCATAAGCTGTTGAACATGATACCATCCTGCACCTCGATCTGTTCTGTGGAGCATTCTCTCTCGCTTAAGCAGATCAAACGAACTAGGTTCATCACCCTCATCATCATCATCATCCAACATCCACCTTACCATCTGCAAATTATTAAAGATCATATAAGTTGGTTTTATGAACATAAAGACAAATACCACAAACATAATTGATTCCATAATCATAAGTAGTCATAACAAAAAGATATTAGAATGTCAAACACAGAAGTAATACTTTAAAACAAAAATACTAAAACAATGTTATAAGTAATCATAACAAAAATATACTAGAATGTTAAGAACATCGGAAAATACTACAATCGACTATAAAGCTTAACTCCAGTCATATTCTCAAGATAGCTAATCTTATCGTCATCCTCAGAGAAACTTATAAACCCATGTCTATGTCTTAAATTAGCTTGAAGATAGTTCATTGCTGCAATGTGAAATGGTGACCATTTTATCACTCCAAGAAGCTCATTAAGTATCTTGAAGACATACTCTACACTGCTTTTATGATCACGTTCCAACACTTGTAACATCCTTTCAGCTAACTTATTTTTTCTACGAGAATCGCGTTGCGTGTAACATAAGGCTCTTCAACTATATCAACTTCCTTATGCTTTCTTTTTGACTTTGAACATCCAACTCTTGGCGCTGGAGCTGATATATCAATGTCAACTGAATCAGATTCATCTTCCTTTTCTGCATCCACCCTAAAATCTAAGCTAGCTTCTCCTTGTTGAGCGCTCCATCCTTCTTCTCCAGTCATAGTAACAGCACTATGAGTGAGCTTCTTAAATTTAATTTATGCTTTTTTTACTAACATCAATCTTGTTCTTGAAATATTTCTCATACGTGCTTGTTGCTAAAGTTTTCTTCAAACTTCTTAATGATGAATTCTTTTCCAGCTAGATTCATCCCAAGCTTTGTTCTATTTTCTTTCTTTTTTTCATTGGAATAAAGAGTAAAAAAAAACCGACATTCTTCATCGGTCCAACTCTAAATAACAATACTCATCAATAGCCAAACAAACTAAACTAGCAACAAACACAATCATAAAGCATCTAAGAAACTAGAATTGCATAAAAAACTTACATCAATTACCATTCTTCTTGTCTAGTTGTGTTTATCTCCAAGTCTGAAAAAATATGCAAAAAAACAAACTCATAATCTATGTAAGAAACATGAAATGAATCCACCTGGAAAGAGAAAGAAGAACTAATATTGTCTTATTAACTTCGCATATACATTACAAATATCAACATAAAAGAAAAAATGTGGGGGCATGTTTAGTGTTATAATATCAAGTCTTGTTCCCAACGAAGATGCTCACATGCCAGGGGCAATAATGAAGGAGTAAAATATAATGGAAAATGCAAACAGATGTAAAAGAACTCATATTTTAATTGTTGAGTTAAGCTTGATAGCTTGAGGTGCAAGCTACTCTATTCCTAGTTAGATAAGGATTCCTAAAGGAGTTAGGAAAATATTAGGAGATATCTAATTGTTTGACTTTATCTATTAGGAATAGGTTTTACTGTAGTTTCTCTATAAATAAAGACTTACCAAGTTGTGGTTAAGCTTTGTGAGATTAGAGAAACAAAAGAGAGATTGTTTTAGTTTTTGAGTTGAGGTTTTCTAAAGCAATAAGAATCTTTTGTATTTTAAACTTGTTATTGTAGATCTTAATTTAATAATTAGTATCAGAGCGATAATGGATTAAACATCTTCGATAAACCGAGCCTGTGTTCCTTGTCTATTTCAAACCTGTTGAAATCTTCGTGTTCTGTTTTTCTGAATCGTAAACACTAGAAACTTTCTCGATAAAGAAAAACAGAGCAAATAACAAGAAACAGAGGAAGATTATCGTTTTATAAGAAGACAAAACCATGAGCAAAATTACTCCCGTAACAACAAACACAGACCAACCGAAAGAGCACAACCTCTCATCTATCCAATGTTCAATGCTCACAAGCACCAATTACACTATTTGGTCTATGCGGATCAAGGTCGCAATCAAAGTGCCTAAGGTATAGGAGGCGATAGATCCTGGATCAAACGAAGAAGATATAAATGACATGGCAAAAGCCTTGCTGTTCCAGTATATTCCTGAGTCACTAATCTTATAAGTCGGGAATCTCGATTCTGCCAAAGACGTTTAGGAAGCAATTAAAGCAATTCATGTTGGCGCAGAGAGAGTGAAGGAGGCGAGACTCCAGACTTTAATTGCTGATTTCCAACGGTTAAGGATGAAGGAAACAAACACTATAGATTTCTTTGTTAGTCGACTTTCAGAATTGTCCACCAAAGTTGCGACCTTAGGAGAAGTGATCGAATGATCTAAGCTCGTAAAAAAATTCCTGAATAGCCTTCCTAGAAAGAGATACATTCACATCATTTCTGCACTGGAACAAGTCCTTAACCTTAATAAAACGAGCTTTGAAGAGATTTTCGGTAGATTAAAAATTTACGAAGAAAGAATAAGCGAGGAAGATCAACCAGAGGACCAAGGAAAGCTCTTGTATGCTTCAAACTCAGACTCATCCTCTTACCAAGAAAACTATAACTCAGGAAGGGGAAGAGGTCAAGGTGGAAGGTTCTCTAACCGCGGAAGAGGACGCAGGAGGTTCGGAAATAATGGACAAAGGAGAGATAAATCTAAGGTTATTTGCTATCGTTGTTACAAACCAGGTCACTATGCATCTGTTTGTCCCGACAGACTGTTGAAGCTTCAAGAAACCGTTGTGAATGAAGAAGAAAGCACGCATGAAGCTGACAAATTGATGATGCATGAAATAGTCTACCATAATGAGGATAAGGTAACACCGAGCAAGTTTGAGAAACATTTAAGTCAAGACACAATATGGTATCTAGACAACGGCGCTAGTAATCACATGAGTGGGAACATATCTTACTTTTCCAAGATTGAAGAGAAGATTACGGGAAAAGTTAGATTTGGTGATGATTCTTGCATTGATATAAAAGGGAAAGGTTCGATCATTTTTATAACTAAAGATGGTAGTAGAAAGATGTTAGCAGATGTCTACTATATACCCAACTTGAGGAGCAACATTATAAGTTTGGGTCAGACCACTGAGTCTGGATGCGATGTGAGGATGAAGGAGGACTATCTAACGTTGTGTGATCGTGAAGGCAAGCTTCTTGTGAGAGCTAACAGGTTGAAAAAATTGTTGTATAAAGTAGCTATGAAGGTAGATGATGCTAAGTGCTTACAAGTTGCGAGACTAGGATATGCTTCATTGGGGCACTCAAGACTCAGTCATGTGGGTTTTGAAACTTTAAAGACGATGCTAAGCAAGTAATTGGTCACGAAAATAGCAAAGATGACTGTAGAAAAACATACTTGCGCCTCCTGCTTTCTCGGAAAGCAAACACGAAGAACTTTTCCCTTTGTAATGACATTCAGGGCCACTAATGTCTTAGAGCTTGTGCATGGAGATCTATGTGGCCCCATTACTCCACCAACGGTTGTAAGAAATAGATATGTGTTTGTCTTGATCGATGATCACTCACAGTACATGTGGTCGATATTACTCAAGGAGAAGAGCCAAGCATTAGAAAAGTTCAAGAGATTTAAAGCACTTGTTGAGCAAAAAAACGGAGCCAAGATCAAAACTCTGCGAATAGATAGAGGTGGAGAATTTACATTGCAGGACTTTAATGGGTTTTGTGAACTCTCTAGGATCAAAAGACACTTGAGTGCACCCTATTACATGCAATAAAACGGAGTCGTTGAGAGACGAAATAGAACCTTGATGGAGATGACTAGGAGCCTTTTGAAGCATATAAACATTCCGAACTTTATCTAGGGAGAGGTTGTAATACATGCGACTTATCTCATTAACAGAGTTGTAACGAGAACGTTAGTAGCTCAAACCCCGTATGAGAGCTACAAGAAGAAGAAGTCGAATCTTGAGCATTTATGAGTATTTGGATGTATTCCATATGCTAAGAATGAGGGGCCTTACCTAAATAAGTTGGATGATAGGGAAAGAGTGTTGGTTCATTTAGGAATAAAACTCGGTTCTAAAGCTTATCGGCTTTATGATCCCTCGCATCGGAAGATTTTGGTGAGTCGGGACGTGGTGTTCGATGAAAGTAAGTGCTGGAGCTGGAGTATATCGGAAAAGGGAGGTGAAGACGAGGCTAGTACTCTTTATTTTCCGATATGTCAATATGAAAATAATGAGATGGCTGAAACTGTGGACAATAATGATGATGGGTACGACCATGGTGATGAAGGTTTGGGAGATGAAAGCTCGTCGGAAGGGTCTTCAAGCCTTGATGTTTCAAGACATGAAACAGAGGACGTCATTAGGACAGAAACAGAGGATGACGTCGGGGTTGGAGTAGATCATTATGTGCCATTGAGGAGGTCGCACAGACAGAGTAGCAAGCCGAGCTATTTAGATGATTATGTTATACTTGCGAAGTTGCTTGAAATTGAACGTATCCTGCTTCTAATTAATGAAGAACCTTGGGACTATTGTGAGGCTAAAGAGCTCAAAGAATGGAGAGATGCATGTTGAGAAGAGATCGAGTCTATTGAGAAGAACAAGACATGGAATCTTGTGGACTTACCCGCTGGTTGTAAACAGATTAGATTAAAATGAGTTTTTAAGATTAAACGCAACTCAGATGGAAGTATAAACAAGTATAAGGCTAGGTTGGTAGCAAAAGGGTATGTACAAAGACATGGCATAGAGCAAAAGGGTATGTAAAAAGACATGGCATAGGCTTCAATGAAGTACTTGCCCCTGTAGCTCGCATTGAAATAGTTAGAGTCATTTTAGCTCAAGCTGCTTCAAGTGGTTGAGAGGTACATCATCTTGATGTCAAGACCGCATTTCTCCATGGTGAGTTGAAAGAGCTGGTTTTTGTAACTCAACCAGAAGGGTATGAGGTTGAAGGAAGTAAAGAAAAGGTGTATAAGCTGAACAAGACACTCTATGGCTTAAGACAAGCACCAAGAGCATGGAACAACAAGTTAAATACCATTCTCAAAGATTTAAGATTCATCAAGTGTACTAAGGAACCTTCCTTATTTCGCAAGGAAGTGAAAACAAAGATTCTCCTTGTGGTCATATACGTCGATGACCTTTTAATCACGGGCTCGAGCTTAAACTTGATCTTTGAGTTTAAAAAAGAGATGTCTATGAAGTTCGAGATGGGTGATCTAGGTAAATTAACCTATTACCTTGGGATTGAAGTAATTCAACATGTGAATGGAATATTGTTGAAACAGGAAAAATACGCAATGAAGATACTAGGAGAAGCTGGAATGGCCGAGTGTAATGCAACAAAAGTGTCGATGGACACGGACTTGAAGCTGTCTAAGTCACCGGAGGATCGTTACATTGATGAAAGAGAATACTGAAGGATCTTAGGGTGTCTCCGATACCTAATCCATACACGTCATGATCTCTCTTTTGCGGCTGGAGTGTTAAGTCGATATCTGCAACAACCAAAAGAATCTCATGGTACAACTCTTAAGGCGGTTCTCAGGTACTTACGAGGAACCGTCTCATTTGTTCTTGCATTTAATCGTGTGAAGAAGAGAGGTCTGGTGGGTTATAGCGACAACAGCTATAACATGGATCCTAATGATGAAAAGGGGACAACAAGACATATCTTCTATCTCGATGATTATCCTATTACTTGGTGTTCCCAAAAACAAGAAATAGTAGCTTTCTCATCGTGTGAGGCAGAATTTATGACTGCTACAGAAGCAGCAAAACAAGCGATCTGGCTACAGGAGTTACTCGTTGAGATCATTGGGAGGCCGTGTGAAAGTGTTACAATTCGAGTCGACAACAAGTCCACAATAGCACTCACAAAGAAGCTACCTTGAAGAAAAAAGATATTGGACTTCTAGAACAGACATTGACTTCTACCTAGCGATGATAACACCTAGAGATGATTAGAAATCAGAAGATTACGGATGGTCGATTGACTCGGTACGTACATTGAATTCTACCTTTCATCAAATTGCTTCTGTTATGGTTTTGTTTGTAATAGCACATTGTTGCTAACAGTTTTTTTTGTTTGTAACAGCACATTGTTGTTGCAATGTATATGTTCCACAAGAGGTCCATGCGCGAACCATCTCTGTTTAGGTTGAGGATTGCCTTTCTAGACCATTGGTTCGTAAAATCTTGGGTCCGAGACTATAAGAGTTATAACCCGAAGACCTTTGTCTTTGAATAGAAGTACAAGCAAGTTTTTAATGGTCAATATCCTGATGCTTTCAGAACTGACAAGAAACGGCTTATTGACGTGGATCATCTCTTCTTCTGCCACCACGTCAACACCAATCATTGGGTTGCATTGGACGTGAACTTGACAACCGGTACAATTCACGTTCACGACAGCATTCGATCATTGATGTCAGAAAGTGAGATGAAAGAATAATGTAGATCTTTCACTAAAATGATTCATGTGTTGCTAAAATTAATGGTCTTAACTACGATTCGAAAGAGAAGTGAGAGGCGACTCATTGTCAAGCGTCTAAAGAATGTACCGCAAAATTTAAATCCAGGAGATTTTTTGTCTATTCCGTGAAGTACCTAGAGTGTCTTGCGCTTGGGTGTCTCCCGAATGGTCTTTGCGATGATATCATTGATGTAATGCGAATGAAGATGGGCGCGAAGATATATGATGAAGTTTTTGGAGATGATAAGTTCTGATTTGCTAGGTTTTTTTTTGTAAACTTTACTGCTTTTGGTTGGTCCAGATAGGCTTAGGGACCATGGTCTAAACAACAAACATACGACTTGCATATATGCTTTTGGCATTGTTTTTTGAATTGTTAGCAGATATTTTCTAAACTTTGTTTTTGCTTACCCAAAAAGATAGTGTTTGTCTGGTGATATGTTTCAATTTTTAGTTTGAAAAAGATAGCGTCTGGCTGATTCATGTATATAAAACAAGAATTAAAGCTGCAATTTAAACACAAGAAAAAAATTGTTGTCTGTTCGATCATTGACATAATAACATCTAATACATATGCTTATTTAAGAGGAAAAGTCATACGGTTATGTCCTTTCTGGTTACATATAGAGCAAGTGTGCTCTTTCAATGGTCTTTTCATATCTATCCCTTTCTCCAACACTGATTTAATCTGGGAGTTCCATGGCCTACCAGGTGGTTGACGAACCGTGGGAGGAAAACACTTTGGGGCCGTAACATATTCTGGCACCGGTATAGCAGAATCTTTGGTATGACAACGGAGTTCCATGCGTTGACCAATAAGCTCTTGCGGTAGTAGTGATGACATAGCGATATTCAAGAAATTTTTCTCGATTTAGCGGCAGCAATAGCATGAATACACGATATCTTCTCAATGTCAAACCTACGACATGAACATGTGTGCTCTGTAAGATTCACAACATGAAGAGTTGATACTCCAACCACTTGCACTTGATGTACATCTATCGCTTGTACCGTAAGTAATTTAGCATGAGTTATACGATCCTGGAAAAATAAGTGACTGTTGCAATGTTATTCAACAAGTTCTAACATTATTCAAAAGACATTTACTTCCAAGATCTTCTCAACACCTCGTGTTAGCGTTGTATTCATTTTCTCTGCGTCTTCCTTCCTCGTCGCGAACAATCTTGTCAACATTAGTCTGATGGCTTCGAGAAGATGTATCACTGGCAAATTTCTAGCATTTGAGAGCGCATGATTCAAGGACTCGGCGATATTAGTCGTAGTGAGGTTATACCTTTCACCAGGGAAATGAACAGATGTCTTCACATCCGTCTTTTCTAGGTAAGCATGCAAGGCAGGGTTCAATGCTTTTATCTCTTCGAAAGTGTTCTCAAAGTCAGATACTCTAAAAGAATTTGTTGTCCTTTTAACCAATCTAAATAAATCACCTCTAAATCTTACTAATATGTTCTTGTACAAGTTATATGTACAAATCCCTCGAGTAGACATGAGAGAAACCTCATCGATAGCATTCCGAATTGATTTGTGTCTATCAGAAATAATGGCAAGCCCTTCGTCGTCTGGTATGATTCTATTTCAATTGACGGAAAAACCATTTCCAAGATTCTTCATTTTCCGTATCCACCACCGCAAAAGCTATTGGAAATATTTGAAAATTACCATCTTGCGAAGATGCGATGTGTAGGGTCCCTTTATATTTTCCTTGCAAGAAGGTACCATCAAAAACTACGACTTTCCTCATGAATTGAAATCCGTTGATGTTTGCACCAAATGCGAGGAAAAGGTACTTGAATCAGTTTTTCTCGTCAACTTCAAGTCGAGTTAGAGTTACGGGATTAGCTCGTCTTATCATGTGTAAGTAAACGGGTAAATCTTCATATCCACTCTCAGAAGATCCCATAACCAAATCTCTTGCAACCTTAAGTGTCCGATGAGCTTTCCAATAATCAATTTGTTCAAAAAAGATTAATAAGACAAAGAATTGTATCAAACTAAAATGTTTCTGTAGTCAAATCTAACCTTAAGCTCTTGTTAAGCGTTTGGGCTACATGACTTGGCAAAACCGTTTGGTCAACCCGACCTATGAAATCCTTATATAATAGTCCAAGTATAACAGGAGTAGCTTGTCTACAACGAACCGACCGTTCAGTTACGGAGCATGAATGTTGAGCTACATACCCACGTGCTGTGAAGTGAAACGAATCCCCTATAGGTGATGCTCTAACTTTCCAGCTACATCCAGTTACCCAACACTTAACTTCCAAGAGCTTCGGTGTAGATCTATCCACATTGAAATCAAATTTTTGAATAACTGCCATAATTTTTAGACGTGTCTCCAATGCATCTTTTGACTCGTAGTTCTGTCCAACCTCTATATTAAGCGACGATAAATCCATCTTAACATATGGATTAAAACCTTTATGTTGGTTATAAGTATGTTGTTTTTTCAACGACAATTTTTGTCTCTCGTTTTCTTCACCATCGGGAATCCCATAGACGATGCACCATCAGAGTCATCACAGTAATCAAACCTATCTAATTCACCATCAGAATATTCGTCTGTTCTATCATGGATCACCTCCTCTGCTTATTCAAATTTCTGAGATGGATTAGTTATCTCTCTCTCTCTCTCTCTCACCTCTACAAAAAGTCTAACCTTCTACGAATTTAGTAGTCCTAAAACACCGTAAAATTGTCTCGAATTTCCAACTTTGACCGGAGATGTGTCTAGACTTAACTTCATAAATTGCTTCTTAGGCAACATATAACTCAAAGCGACACTATAAACCCGTTCATCAATTTTGAAATCTTCATACACCATATTCTGCTTATAATATACTCCATTTTCAATACATAAAGATTCGTTCAAATAATTCTAACCATCCCCACAAACTTGCTAAACACAATTTTCGCTAGCCTAAATTAAAAAAATAAAATCTTAAACACAACTTATCACACGGCTTAGCCACGAGTATTAAGAAGAAAGCATTGTAATTAATGACTCAATACATGTAATTATACTATAACTCGCCACGTGTCACTACACTATAACTCACACACGTGTCATGACAACACTTCCTGAGAAATTACTACAATTATTAAATTAGTTGATCGTCTTGACCGAGCTTATAAATACCAGATTCCCTCCTTGTTTCTTCACCTCAACAATCTGCTACTGATTGACTTCAAACAGAGAAAGTTTAAAAAAATACAACAAAACTCTAAAGAAAACTTAGTCGCGATTTGATCTGTGTGTATACCAATGGAGAAAGATGTAGTTGGTTACAGATTCCATCCAACGGGAGAAGAATTGATAAATCATTACTTGAAGAACAAGATTCTTGGTAAAACCTGGCTCGTTGAAGATGTCATCAAAGAAATCAACATCTGTAGCTACGATCCGAAGCACTTGCCTTGTGAGCTTTCTTTCAACTTCAAATTTACCTTTAAAACCCAGTGGTGATCTCCTCTCATCATCATCCATCATTTTCTAACATTTTCTTTTAAAATCGTTAGCTATTTCGAAGATAGGATCGAAGGATCTTGTATGGTACTTCTTCTCTCCCAGAGAGTACACGACTTCGAAGAAGACGATAGTTAAGAGGACTACACCTTCTGGATTCTGGAAAGCTACTGGCAAGGATCGTAAAATCAAGAATAAGAGAGGGAATGGTGTTGAAATTGGGATTAAGAAGACGCTTGTTTACCATCATGGTAAGGTTCCTAATGGAGTTTGGACTCCTTGGGTTATGCATGAGTATCACATCACTTGCTTGCCTCTTCGTCAGGTAACAACAATAATCTTTCCCTTGAGATTATGTGTTCTTAATTATGTGTAAGTTTGATTGTGATGAAGTTGTTTTGAGTGACGTGTGTGTCATTTGCTTGCAAAAAACTTATATGTGCCCCTTTTGGGATTTGTCTCAGAGGACTTATGTTATCTGCCAAGTCATGTATAAGGGTGACGAAGGAGACACTTCGTTTGGTAATAGCTCGACAGAGACTAAGGTGAGTTCAGTTTCTGAGATGTTTCACCATTCATTGAAGGATATGTGTTAAGTTTCATGGGCTTCCAACTCAAAACCAACTTATATATTACTTAAGTCTCTTTTTAAACTTTCGATATGAGATCTTTCTCCACAATCTGTTTCTTTACTGGTTCTCTCCTTGCATATACAGGTTGAGAAGCTAAATCATATGTCTCTAGATGATTTGCTAATCCCGATGACCAAACAAGAGGAACTCTCTATAGGCGATGATGGATTTGATCCAAACACTTTTTTCAGCGAAAGCAACAACCATAACAATCCTAACCTGCAGCCAGAAACTCCTCATGACAATGAGTATTGGAGTAGATTGCTAAGTTATAACGGCGGGGACTTTGAAGATGTGTTTTTCCAATCTAGAACTCATAATGCAAGCGAACACGAACAATCACATGACAAAGAAACCATTGTCAGGGATCAATGTAGATTACTGCATTGATAATGACAGCAATGCCGAAACGATATCTATAATGGTAAAGCACATTCGCTCATTTTCTTTATCTAAGGATCATTCTTTCGTTCGTATTTTCAGCTTTTACATTCTAATATCTGACAGAGTTACCAAGGAACATCAATGCTCAGGTGATAGCGTTGGTAGTTCGAATAGACACTTCCCAAGTTTCTCAAACAGAGGCTCTTGAATTGCTCTTATAATGATTTTGTATGTACTTGTATCTTATAATCTTGTTAAGGAGTGAAGATGAGAAGAAGAAGATATCGATATTTTGAATTTGGTTAAGTTGTGGTTATGTTTATTTTACAATTAAAACAATGAACCGGTTTGTATGTAAACCGATTCTCAAAACATGTTATAAGCATGTGTCACCTGAGAAACAAATCAATCAGATATTATTCCTATTACATTTCTCTCTCTTACGACTCTCTGTCACGTGATTCCCTTAAGGTGCCAGTATCTTTAGGGTGTTCTTTCTCCTTCTCCGATCACCTTCTAGGTTGGTATCCTCCATTCTTCGGATCTTCTAAGATCTCTAG